>JAVKLA010000039.1:20386311-20469265 GCA_034782735.1 Sagittarius serpentarius | reverse complement strand
TATTAAACTGTTCTTATCTCAACCCACGAGCTTTACTTTTTTTCCGATTCTCTCCCCCATCCCACTGGGTGGGGGGGTAGCGAGTGAGCGGCTGCGTGGTGCTGAGTTGCTGGCTGGGGTTAAACCACGACAAGGAGGTAAAGAAAGGAATAAGAAAGAAGGTGGATTACCTGGAATGCAATAGGTTAAGAAAGAAGGAAATGAGAATAGCATGCAGCAGAGAGCATTAAGTTATGTAAAACACTGAGTAGTAATGTAAGACCCAGAGTATGATGCTCAAGATACAGAAAGTTAACACACTTTTCCAGAAGATGCATATTGAGAATATATGAAAAAAATCTCAAAAGTTATTTTAGCAGAAGAATTTTTGTTTTCACCAGTGTCAAATACAAGAAGAGGAGCATGATGAAAAGAAAAGTGCCGAACAAAAATGGGTATTGTGAAAGAATAAACAAAATATTCTGTGAAGATTTAAAAAAAAAAAAAAGAGAAAATTAACAAGGAAAACAAATAGGAAGAAGTATGCACTGTTCAAGAACTTAGGCAATCCTTTCAGAGACAGATCTAGTCAAAAGAGGAACATGCGATGGACACGTTTCTATTTTTAATCTACAGACACATTCTCCTTCAAAAATGGGTTCAGTGATAATGGGAGAGGGGACACCATGAGAACTGCTGCGATACTTCAGTGACACTGGATGCCATAAGGATGTATGAATGTAGAACCACAAATGGCCACTGACACATAGAGTAATTGAGATATGCTTAAAGATAGTTTCCAGGCATTTTTAAAAGGTCAATTTACCTTTTCTACCATCCTACAAAAACCTCTGGCTATTATTTATTCTCATTCTGTACTCAAAGTATGAAACAAGTATGTATTATATAATGCTGAGCACTAACTTCATAGGCAATCCAATCATACACTAACAAAATTACAAAGCACAAAGAAAAGAAATAAGCCCTGAGACAAAAAGAAACATTTTGTATGAACTACAGACAGCCAAAGATTTGGACTGTATTGCTGCTGGATACCGATTTTTAAATTGTCAATGAATCAGTTGAACCTTTAACCTTTGTTTCTATGTAGAAATTGTATAAAGGGAAAAATATGTGAGTTTCCAAAGTAAGAATCTGAATAAACAATTAACTATAGTGGCAAACACATTTTACACTACCACACAGAATGGTTCTTGTTATCTCTTGCCAAAAGATGGAGTTGCATATAAGAATAATATTCCCTCCAGGTTATCTCACCCCATTGGTATTGTCCTTTTGGAAAGAAATAACTACCCCCTAAAGTAAGTTTATTTTCTCAAGTACAATGAAATGGATGTTTTCATTTTAGAAACATTCATGATGCGAGGGGGGAAAATCTTGAGACTGCTATCACAGAAATTCATTCTTTATATACGTTCTTGTCAAATATTAGCATAATCTGCAAATGCAAACAGGGCAAAAGACAATGAAAGGCGTTATTATTCTAGGATGTTGATTCTAGAAGCTTTCCAAATTTGAAATTCAATCACATAGGTACAGAGGATTATGAAACATCTGATCCTGAGTATTTGAGTGAGGAATTATGTAGCAAGGACTGGGTCATACTACTTTTGCCTCAAATTGTTACATTCACACATCTCATATTCTGCTTACACAAGCATTGTATCATAAATATAGAAAACGCGACATTTTTCTGATGAGCAACCAAGAAATAATAATTTAAGCATTTTTTTAAATTACTGCCGTCAGAATTTTGACGAGACTATTCCCATGAAACAGCTGCTGTTATATGACTATGAAGTAGGCTATTTATCTAGAAAAACAGTGAATAAACTACCACTTTAAGCTTTTTCTAGTGTTAGCTAAGCTTCAAACATATTTTATTTGTATTATATTTTAATGCTGGATTAACTAGAAACAACTCCTATTTCTTGTATCCTATTTCTTCTTAATTATAAGTGTCCTGTATTTAATTACAGAAAGAGTGCTAATGACATCATCTTGCATTATATTAGATACAATAAGTTCTGTCTTGTGTTTCAGAGTCATACCTAACCAACTAGTAGAAAGTTGGTTACATGACCCACCTCAAGCATCCTAAGTTTACCAACGCCTTTCTATTCCTTCTGTGGGTAAACCGCAGAGTTACTGTTTCCTATCAAAGTGTTATTTTAGTTACTCAATAATTATGATGACTGTATTCATATCACCAAAAAGCTACAGACACATAAAGCAAAAAAAAAAAAGTATAAGGTTTTTGTTTCACCAACGCCGTTGAATCCCCCCCCCCCCCCAACATTCACTTCATACCTACCCCCACAACAAAATAAAGCAAATAAACCCCAGAAAGCCTCGCTCAGAATATAATTGCCAGAATCATTGAAACAGGTGAAAAAAAAACTTTCTTGTGAACCACAGACCAGACAGTAATAGGAGCATGGTTGATCAGTTAACCGTAGCTCAGTCATACTCAAATAATAGACATACATCTGCGTCTGCATTCCTAGTAAATTTTACCATATTCCTACATATGTAATGCTTTTTGTATTTCAGAGGAAGAACCCTCTTATCTCACTTCTCTCCCAGTAGTTAAGGCAGCCAGTTGGCTCAGTGTCCTAAGAAGCCTGGATCTGGCATGCGGCTTCCCACTGTGCTAGCTCCGATATGGGAGACTTCATCAGCATTAATTGTTTCTATTCAATAACATGGCAACAGCTTTCAAATTCTCCTGATACTTTCAGTTACAAATGTGTTTCTTTCCATAAAGTTTAATGAGTTGGTGCTAACTGTTAAAGTGTTACTGTAACGCCCCCAGAATTATCTTCATTCAGACGGCCGGAAGAATATCCTTTGTATAATTAGTATTTTTGTACGATATAATATTTCTAGATGGCTTATTATGAATATTTCTTCTATGGAGTTTTGTATTAATATTAGGTTACTACTAAAACGTAAACTTTAGGAAAAATGCAACTCTCAAATTTAAGCACCTAAGTCATGTAAACTCAAGAGAAAAGTTTACTTTTATGTCTTTTGGCTTGATAGTTCCTTGTGACGGTGAGATCTCAATGTCAGTACCTGCATTCAAAGACAAAGCTTTCTACTAGTTCAAATTGAGTAAGAATGAGAACATGGTCTAGGATTGTAATGAAGCAACAAAATCAAAATGCTAGTCTAAAACCAGAAGAAACAGGAACATTTTTCAACTCTTCAGCCTACAGATACAAGCTTTTCAAGGCTAAGAAGAACACACTGCTAAAACAGATTATTTTCTTTAAAATAGCTTAATCAAATTATCTTGAGAGTGTTTAAGAACATTTTCTGGAGTAAGCAGTAGTTACATGAATTCTAAAAGAACACTTACACCAATCATTCAGGAAAGCGTCTGAAAACAGTGAAGGAAGACCCACCAAATCACTGCAAACGTATACCTCCAGTAAAGAAATCAAGATATTCACCTCCATAGAAAATAAGTAAAAAAAAAAAAAAATACATCGTGGATAAAGAAATCAGAAAGGGACAAGAAATCAATTAGGGTATCCTTTAAAAAGTTGAAGTCATCTCTAAGTGAACAAAATGGAAAAGAAAAACTCTGGCATGTTAAATGGAAGCAGGGAACACAATGAAGATCTATCTTAAATTAAAGTCCTGGTAGAAGAGGCTACAGAGCAAATTCAGTAGAATTTTGAAGAGTAATCTCCAACTCTGGACAGTATTTTACCCAGGAGTTCTAAAAGAATTCAAGCATGAAACAGTTGAATTATTCACTGCAATTTAACTCAAAACTGTCTCAATAACAGACAAAGGTACTTCAGTGCCGGGGCAAATATGACACCAATTTTCCATTAAGACAACTGTGGCAGAGATATGGAAAATTACAGCAAATAAGCCTGGCTTCCTTATCACGCAAACTAGCAGAATTTGTAATTAAAAGCCATGTATTAGAAGACACTTGAATAAATAAGATATCTTTAATGAGTCAGCACAGCTCTTGTTAAGAAAAGTAATGATTTCTTTGAAAAAGTCAGCGTGTATGCAGATAAAAAAGATTGACTGATAACTCACATGCCCAAAAACCTTGTCCAGAAATTTCTCTAACACATGGAAATATTGATAGCTGTCAGCAGTTATTGAAAAATATGGCTTTGGGGAAAGTAGGTCTTTTGAGTAGAGAAAAAGAATGTTTTATGAAAAGTACTACTTTAAAATTAAAAGACAACATGTCCATACATGATACACAGAGGCAGTTGCATTTTTAGCACAATATTCCTTTCATGCACTAAACAGCAAAAATTATTTGAGTGTAGTGTCCCAAAATATTAAAGAATGGCAATATATTAAAAAATGGAAAAGAATAAGTGGCTAATCATTCTCCTGAACACAGAATAACTGTATTCTGCAAGTTTAATGTTTGTTCACATGAGCTCTTCAGAAAAACAGGAGAGTTATCTTACAAATATGTGCATATATAAATACATATATGTATATAATATACATGCACTGCGTTATTTTTGTATATAATTACAAGAAAGAGAGGTAGAAAAAAAAGGAATCAACTTCAACCCAGCATTTCTTTATATACATATATAGAGAACACATATATTTTTCTGTATATTGTTTTAAATTAGATTTGACAAATTCTACATAAATTACAACCTCACACTGATTTCTTCATAAATCATAACTTCAACCTCAGTCAGATACAGAGTGCTTTTAAACAAAAACAAACTGCTCTTATTCAAAAAACTGTACTTAAAGGAAACTGAAAATATCTTGCCATCATTCAAAAACAAAACGCAAAAAATTGAAAACTAATTTATGGTCAAGTCCCAGAACTTAAGCATAGTCATCTTGAACGGGGATTATTTTTATGAAAGTAGTTTCTGCACCAGTTAGGTTCGGATCCTCCTTTCTTCACTTACCACGTGCCTAGAGCCAGGTTTAGTTCCTTTCCTTGGTCCTGTGGGCTTTGGCAGCTTCCTTTTCCAGACAAACCAGCTCCCAGACAGCCACGAGCGTAATCAGCTCTGGATCCTGCTCTCCGTATGGCAGACTATTGTTTTCAACTACATTTAAAAAAAACACATGCCCATAGTGAGGTGCATTGGATTAACAGTAAATGTAGCCAGCACTTCCCCCCGATGCTATCGGGTGCTTTGCTGACAAGTTTACAGTCACTGTATTTAAACGCTTCTCACTCTTCAGTAATTGCTATTACTACAAACAGAGGGCCTACTGTTTTATTTGCCAAGGCCTTTATATTTGTTTGCTAAACTCTGAACAAGACCATAAAAACACGGCACATAACCAAAGTGAGACTTTTCTGCTGGTCTGAAAGCCCATAAGACAATTTCCAGCAGAGTTGCGAGCGGGCTGCTTCTCAGGTTTGCTACGCTTAGATGCAAACTCAAGATACCTGCTTGATCTTTTAAATCTAAACTTTAATCTGTACAGGGAAATGGCAGACCCAGGGGGGATTCCTGGCAGCTGCTCACTGACCTGTTGGCTGGGACCAGCTGGGAAAGAAAATCACAAGAAACCAAAATGAAACTGGGTATTATCTAAACCCAACAAAACCAAACAAACCTGAAAAACACGGAGGATAGTATTCACAGTCCTTTTGAGATTCTATTTGTTCCAGTTGTAGTGCTGATCTGGAAATACACTTGTACTTTGCTCAAATGAGAAAAACTGTGTACCTACACAACACATACACACACACTCCTCTCGCTCCCCGTTTCAAAAATGACTTTGTGCCTTTCCTCCAGAGCCTTCCCATACGCCAGTAAGGCATTCAGGTTATAGAGGGCTGAATTAGGCTGGAGGCAACAGAAATTGCAACACAGAAATGATGGATAATTTTCAGTTTTCCCTAACATTAAAAGGAATCGAATATTTCATTAACATTATTTTCTTTCTGATTATAAAGCTTTGGAAACTGTTACAACATGTTTATGTTTGTATTTAAATCTATTTCAAATAAATACATAGTTGTAGATGAAAGGCAATTTAAATACATATAATGATAAAATTAAGTTCCATTAATGTGCTATTCTTTATTTTCTACAATAACAATTCACTGAGATTGTTATCCCTTTCATCTTAATTGGGTAATGTATTTTCCTCAATACAACTGTTTGGGAAAAAAATACTAGGTTTCTTTTACGCCATTTGCAGACATAGTTAATCTGTGTAGCAGTTATGATGCATATTTTCCTCCACCACTTCCCGTAGTATTTTATTATTGTGCCATACAATCCTCATTTTACATGCGAAATATACCACTGCCAATTTCATTTGCCTCAGCAGTATTTGCTCTTTATTCCCAAAAACTAGTAAACAAAGGGATAGCCAGAAAACAAAGGGAAGACTGAAGTCTGCCATTTCTTGAGAATTTCCTTGACCTGCTCCCCCTTCCTTACAGCTGACGTGTGCTAAAGTCTGAGGAACTTCAATGTTATCATGAGTAGCATGAAATATTTATGGTACCAGAAATAGTAAAACGGCTCCGAAAATGCAAGTTATTTGTACGTGATCTGTGTCATGCAAGCACTCAAACAGGGTTCAAAAGGGCAGCTCACGAAACCAAGTTAGAAAGCAAATAATGCAAAAGCATCTTGGAAGCTCACTTGTCTCTGTGGCCTCTTGCTTCTTCCGATACTGCTAGTTTTATGGATATTGCTCTTGCAACATGGTTACTCGGGCTTTTATTAAGTGTTGTGTTTACTTCTTACTCTTCCCCACAAGCGCAGTGATACTTTCAAACCAGCGAAGCTTTAGAGGGGTGGATGCAAACTAAAGGTGAGGATGGGGACGGCTGCACCACTGTCACTCCTGGCACTGCAGCAGCACAGTGCCTTTCGGTGCCTTTTGGTCCAGCCACCCTCGCCCAATCTTTTGGTTCACCCAACCTCGCCTGATCTTAATTCACTTTCAGAGACTGTGGTTTCTCCAGCGATGAACTGAGTGCTCCCAGGAGAGGAGCCAACACTTCCAACACCAAGACAGGTCAGGCTTTATAAGCATGTCTCTGGAGCTAGTACAAAAAGCTAAAGAACAGTACAATCCAGTTTCTATCCAAGTCCTTTGCTAAAGTGCCTTTTGAATTTTTTTTGGCCTTTTTATAAAGAAAGGTCTTGGCAACAGCTTTCTGCAGTTGGAGGCTCTTTACGAAATAGCAGATGGACTGTAGTTTGGTCCCTTTATTTTCCAAATAGTGATAGGGTGTCACCTACATAATCTTTCAAATCTCCTGTTCGGCTGCATAAATAATGCATCATTCTTCAGAAGGATTTTGTGTTACGAAAATTAAGACTTGGATGTAAAGAAAGCTAATCTAAACAATCCAAACAGAAGCAAATAGAGAGTTAAGAGACAGCCAGACAGGGTATACAGAAGAGTTTTACGCCTAGAAACACCATTCATGCACCTAAGTTTCCTTAGTGTATCTTCACAGAGCACTGAAGATCTCTGACCTTACAGTGGCAAAACCAAATTTCATTTATCTATTTGGAAGCAATATTTTGATTTTAAAAAACATGCCTGCCAGAATACTTAGGATTAAGATAAAGTTTAAATCACAAGAATATGAAATGCTTTGTATAAATGACATATGACTGGAGTAAAAGTTGGATAGGAATAGATGATTTATAATGTTTTGGTTCAGTGACATAGGTTCAAAGTCAGCCAAGGCTAAAATCAAAGTAGGTTTTTTCAGTCTGAATAATATAAATGTTATGTGAAAAGATTTACATTCTGAATGCTATCTACGCAATTAATCCAGAGCGACTTATTTATAATTGCTAATTAGTTAGACACATACAAATGATATAGAATGGAATTATATGTCAGTTCTCTTCTAAAATCTTGTGGGCTAATGTAATTGTGTTCCATTAGTATAAATCCCTTTACAATGAAGATTAAAATAAATGAGACTGAAACTTCCTTGGCTTTTGTTTCCAGTACTGCTGTAACGTATGCTTTAAATCCATCCACTAACAGGATGATGCTATCCAGTTGAGGGACTGACAGAGCTCACAGACTGTTATCAAAGTTCATGCTCCTTTCAACGTTGGTTATTTACTTCTCTTTTTTCCAACATTTACATCTATTATTTATTTTTTAAATCAAAATAATGGAAGAAAACTTCTACTTTGTTTGGTCTCTCCCACTCCATTATATACAAGTTTAAATACAATAAGTAACTTCCACTTGTCCATGGATATAAAAGTTTCATTTCTAATTTTGTATTTCCTGAAGATAGAACATTTTATCACCACCACCACCAAAACATTATACCAGTTTATTTGGAGTTATTTTGCTTTTTTCTTCTTTGGGGGAATCAAAGAATTTTGAGAACAGAATAGAGGCAGAATTTGAGTTTTTGCGGGGAGACCCACTGCCATTAAATTCTCTCTCCCCTGTATTGAGGGAGACCTCTTTTCCACAACTTCATAAAGATACATATGTTTAATTTTAAGATTCACAGAGAATGATAAATACTTCTATATATTCTTTTTTATAAAGATCAGGTGCATCTGGAAAAATGTCAAGTTTTAGAATGTTTATTATAATGCAGGGCAATCTAAGATCATCTTTAGCCATAGTACTTTGGTATAGGTTTTGGTATATAGGTATATGGCTAATTTACACAGCAAGAATTATGTCAATGATTATACTGAAAACTAGATCCAAACGACCTTTCATTATCCATAGAAGCACATCAACGATATTTCTAAGTTCTCCTGTTGTTTTCCATACCCTTGGCCATCCTGGACTCCAGCTGTAGAAATTTCTTGTCAGACTTTCTTTACTCCCTTTACCTCTTTGGTCTCCTTTCTTTTGTGACAGCTGTACCCTTCTCAGAAGTTTGCTAAGGAAGAAGGTTCTCTCCTCAGGCACTATAGGCAAGAAAAGGACTTGTGAAAGAAGTGATTTACCTAGCTTTTAGAGCATTATCTTAAAACACTTGTCTAATATGCAGTATCTTGCATTTCACAGCTTATTTTACATGTGTAGTATCTCTTGAAAATACAGAGCTGAGACAGCGTGAGAGATCTTCCTCCGTCATTTACATCTACAGGACACAATCCTAATAATAATAAAACTGCACCACAGAGTTCCAGTTCTGAAATATCACAATTTCCATGCGACAAGTGTTTAAACTAGTTTACCTGTCAAGCAACAATGGCATGAAGATAAGAATTCCTTCACGGACCACAAAAGATGACAAAACCAGAATATCCAACAGATTTAAATAAGAAGTCTAGGGGAGGAAGGTGAGAGTTCCTTATAAAACTTATTAAAAGGTTTCAAGCGGAAAAGGCTTTTATAGTTTTCCCATAGGAACACAAAAGCCATATGTAAACCTGGGACTTGGTTTATGCTTTCACCTCACAACCACCTTCCTCTTTCCAGTTGGACAGAAGAATGGGGATCTTTCAAACACCACTGTTTTCCTCTAACTCCACACAAAACTTCATACTTCCGCAGTTCCTAAAAGGACACAAAGGTGGATATAGGCAACTATTATTATAGTATTGACCACAATAGAATATTTAACTTAACAAACTATTTGGATCAGTAATATTCTTTACCGGAAAAAAAAAAAAAAAATCATACAAATTATTACCAGAGAAAATGTGTAGTGTGGAATATGAGAAATTATTTATCCTGGTAGACTGAAGTCTCACTCTGAGACAAGGCTTTTTGAATTTTCCACAGTTCAAAGGATTTGTGTTTTGTAAAATGAAATGACCCTATTAATCTATGTAATGTGGAAAGAATTTACTATTGGCTTATGTAGAATAACTCTTCCATATCAAGAGTGGTAAGAACTTGATGTATGTGCTGCTACTAATAAAGAAAGGGCTTAATATTTTGTCTTTCAAAAATGTTTAGAATTTCCTTAGGGTGATGGAACACTCAGCAGCGATGCGGTAAAGCAGATTTTTGTGCCAGAAAAGGCTGAAAGTATAAACTGGTCCCCTATGCGGAATCTGTTCAGTTACAGATGCTCCTAACAAGTTTAGGGAACTGGCAATGAAAGGGAGCTTAGCTGTAACTCAGATCTCAAAAGCCAGATGTAGCTCATAGCGGGTGGTTATGTTCACTGGGACAGGAGAGCCCACTCAGTAGGCTCTGTACATGTGATAGATTACTAAGAGACAAATTAAAATCTAAACAGATTAAGGACCTTGAACTGTGATCTGTGTCCTCTTAGTGATTTTCTGATGTGGTGAGGCAAGGCTAGGGAAACCTCAGCTTCCAATATTTTTAATCTATTTAATTAGAAAAATTTCACGTGCCTACAAAAACTGTTCACTTGCATTTAACTGTAGTATTATACTCCCTACTGTCCTGATAAAGTAGGCAGATACCATGAAGATACTGTCATACAAGGCATAATGTTACTCCAAACAAAACAGAAATAGAAAATTCCTTTTGGAAAACTGGCTAAGAAGTTCACAAGAAGGTCAAAGCCAACAACTGTACAACCTAAGCTAAAGTGTTGCTGTACTAATTAGCGGTCTAATATGCAGAGTAATTCTGAGGGAGAGACATCTAAGGAGGTCAAATAAAAACCCCAAGAACCACCATTAGTAGCTCATTGATTTGTTTGTCCAATTAATTTTAAACCTAACGAATTACTGTCTGCTATGTGACAGACCTCTGACAAATTAACAATACAGAGTGAATGTAAGTATTTACACAGATTGGATACCAATAAAGCAGGCTGTCAAAGTATGTGGTTTTAGATTTGTATAACAGGAATTTCAACAAAATTAAATTCAAAAATAAGGTCAAAGTAAACTAGTTCTCTTTATGGATACAAATTTCTTGTCGGTTCAGGAAGATATTGAAGTAATTTATTTCAATCTAAAATTGTGATTCATTTGCTAGATATTTAATTAAGTTTATTTTCTGGAAGCTTTACAAATACTTAAATTTTCATGTGAATAATGTTGTCACCATCAGGATTCTTTTGTGTATATGAAGCAAGAAATGTTGTCCACAAATTAATCTCATTTACACCAGTGGTAATCCAAAATAACTTCTACCATCTATTCCAGATTTGTTAAAATGTAAATGGGATAAGAGTCTGGCCTTGTAATGTAATTACTCAAATAAAATTGTCATCTAAGACATTTATTCAATGCAAATATTCCCCATCATCATGTAAACTAAGTCATAATTATGCATCTAGTGCTATATGTAACTACAAAGTTAACAGCAGACAATAAATTTGTCCAAAAATCTTATGTGACAGAACAGATACTGCAATAGACAGAAGGAAATAGACAGTTCAGTATGACATACTTATGAAAGCAATGGATTTTACCGTGAAATTTTTTGACTTCCTACATGCATGACATATTTTAAACCTTGGTGTTACACAAAGGAGAGAAATAACTTTGTTTCTGTCAAATGCACGGAATAGACTATGCCTTCACTCCACCGATGACTCTTTGAAAGGTTCTAGTTGTTTTAATCGTCAATAAATGTTCCCACTATCAGAGCTAGCTGCCCAAGTACACCAAAATGTGCAAAACCAAGTGCATAAACAGAGAATAGAAAGACCAGAAATAAGAAGATGCCTGGGTGTCATGAAGAAGACAAGTCAAAAGGCAATACTATCAAATACAACAGCCGATAGATCAAGCCAAAGCGTCAAGCATATCATATCAACATACATAAAACAACAAATAAAGTAAAAAAAAATAAATTGTTTTGGTCAGAATAGTAATAGCTGCAAAGTCAAGGTGCACAAGACACAAAGCGACCAAACAGCAAATAGACAGTGAGACACAAATGAATGTTAAACTATAAAAATTTCTCCATGACTGTGGAAGAGAACCAAGCAGAGGCAAGACCTGAAGGAACTGTGTTCCTTTCTGCATTCCACTTCTGAAAGGCACAGACAACACAGGAGTGAATGCTTTTGGTTAAAACATATGGAAACATCAAGTCTCATAATACCTCAGACAATCAGTTTATCCTATAGAGAAAAAAAAAAGGTTATGGGGAATATCATAGCCATAGCAGATAATGCATTGTGCTAGCTGTGCCTGTAAGACGTTAGCGTGGTCTTTCTCAGGGACTGCAACATATGGCATGGCCTGTTTAAAGACAGCCTGTACAATTCAGTTAGCTCAGCACCACTGCAATGCCCGGAAAAGATCAAAAAACTTCAGGAACAGCTTTCAGGAAGCACTTTGCAATAGGTGACGGTACACAGCCAACTGAACAACAGTGCAGTGTGAACACTGATTTAACTTGCCCTTTTCCTTCCTCAGGAACCGAACAGCTACAGTAGTGAAGTATTACCCCAGTAACAGAAAAGTTTAAACAATATAAAGTCCTATAGTTATCTTTTGGATTTACTTTTCTTCCTTTGGGAATCCTACCCTATTCTACTATTCTACTGTTTCTATTCTACTATTCTACTACTATTTCTGCACACCAAAGATATTTCCAAAATCTAGAAAATTAGAACTTAGTTCCCATCCTTAGGTGGGAATCTAAAAGGTGAAAAACCTCCATCCCTCATTAGGCGCAGACCTACGGACAGCATTGAGACCTGCAGTGCTGCTGTAACTCTGTGCTGTGAGGGATCCATCTCCCCCAAATCACTGTAACCCCAAATGGTGAACTAAAAGCTGAAGTGACCTACATACATATGTCAGTTACTGTATTTAGACGTTTACGCAAAGTATATTTAGTTATATACAGATTATCTATTCCACATAGTACAAGAAATTACTCACAAAAATAAGCCTGTTGCAGCTAACGTATTGAGGTAAGTCACCAAAAGGAAGTGGGAGAGTTTTATTCCCGTTGAGGCAAATTAAGCTGAGGTTAAGATTAATTAAGCAGGAAAGTACAGCACATGACACCTAGTCTAATAAAGACAATTGCATATTTAAAGAAAGTGAAACAATATCTGTTTTAATTAAGTAGGCTGCTCCTTCAGGTTAATGCATTCAGGGGAAAAATTAAATCTGTCTAGAATCCCTGGAAGAAATGGAGACTGGCTGCAGGAAATTGGCCTCCTGAAATGTGATTAATGGACTTGGTTGATGAGGACTGACTCCTGCTAAACCATCAGCACTTGCTATGAGACAGGTGCTGACATTTGGAGCGAGGGTTTTGCGTTCTCTAGGCAAAAAGCAACGCTTTCTATGTGAGGCCCCCCTGCAGCTACAAATCAGTTCTCAAGCATCACCTGTATACAGAGGCTTTTCTCTAGCTGTCTAGCTATGGTGATGTCAAAATATTTTAAATCTAATTTGCTCCAACAGCCTAAGAGGTTCACATTTCCTCGGTTTTCTTGTATACATCGGAATGAAATGCTTATGCAGTGTTTCACAAGCATCTTACCAAAAGGGTGAGTATTTATTGCCGCTGTGCAGGTTAGGACTGCCTACTCTCTGTTTGGTAGACCCTTTTTCTCTCGTTCAGTGCCAGTAATCACTATAAGTAATTAAAATTACATTCTACATTTCCAAAACTGCTGATTAAAGGTGTCAGTTTCTAATGCGTACTCTTTGCAAATGCTTTAAATCCTTTGCCTTACTTATATGAGTCCAAGAGTAGTGAGAAGAAACCTGTTGAAGTGATCAGAAACTGCTCTCGGGAGTGTTTTAAGGCAAGGAGCCAAAGTTCCTTTATGCTCTAGTAGAAAACAACACAAAGCAAGAACAGAAAACTGCTTTTCTACACTGAGCTGTCCTCATGTGGAGCATCACAACACACGTCGGAAAGAATGCCAGTCAGAAGAAAAAGGAAAAAAGAAGTTTTAAGCTGAGATTTCCAGAGAAAAGAGGTGGAGGTAAAGGGAACCTGAAGCAAGATCAAGAGGGAATGAAATGCCTGTACTGTAGACACAAATTTATGCAATTTCCATGTTTTCAAAGAAGCAGTTAGATGCCATTTTGCTTTATGTCTAGCATATTATGTAAAAATCTTCTGCAGAAGTCTGGCATTTCTATGGTATGTCTCGTGTATAATCTGACCAAGGGAAAAAACAGAAGTTTATCTCACCAAAAAGCACTGAACACATCACTGTAAGGCACATCGATTTTTCTAGTGAAAAGAGTTGTGGACGTCAAAGCTTTGTAAACTGAACTTACGAATATCAACAGCTCTGCAGATTTCTGCTTGACCCTTCAAAGAACGATCGTCAAGCAACATATACAAAAGCCTAACTTATCGGTATCCAGAACAGTAAAAGTTACCATAAGGGATAAATATAAGGGCTGGATAAATCAATCCATGCTTATTAAGTGAGTCACGATTGAAAGAAGCACAGCTTCCTATTTTTTATTGCCTCGCATTGTTCAGGATGCATCTCACAATTAAAAACATTAAAAACTGTTGTACAATAAAAACTGCCAAAGCTATTAACCAATGACATAAATGAAAACTTTTACTCTTAGCATTTTCCATTACAGTAATACATTCAGTGTACAGTCAACATGCTGCAGATGTTTAAGGTTTCCAGTAATTTACAATCATTACATCTTTGCATTTTGTAAGTCAATCCACTTAGTCAAAGAATGATTTAAAAAAAAATTCCTTTCATAACACAGCCTACAGCCTATGTTCTTCCTAAGGATTTGCACTGAAAATAAACAGGCAATAATAAGATCAGTTTTAAGAGTCCATATATTGTTTCTGTCTGGTAAAAAATGAGAAATTAACATTTTCCTTCAAAATCAGACAAAGTACTGTAAGTTGTTTGCACTGAGTTCCAAGAAAACCTTGTATTTTTTTTCCAAAGTGAGACTGGAACCAAGAGTCTAAATCAGAGCTTGACATGTAGTTCCAAAAAGTAAAACCACTGCTTCATTCGAGAGACTAGACACAGTCTCCACGCTGCTTTGCAAAGTGCATTGTGGGCCAAAAATAGTTGAGTGTACTTAGTGAAATCATACTATATATACAGGGTCCGTGAAAGCTCGAAGTTGCAGTCCTGTGTTTCATTTGTGCTCACACCGCCACATTTTGCTAGATACTTTGATTTTTCATGTAATGGGAAAAATTTAAGGGACTCTTTAGAAGTTCAGTTAATATGCAGTCCTACTGAACATCTTTCACATCTATCAAACTACTTTGTATCAAACTGTAAGATGACCCATTCAGAAGATTTTGTGACATTGTGTTATTTCATGGAGGATTGTGTGTGTGTTTTGAATAGACCTCACACTTCCCTATATCAGGTTATTGCTCATAAATAGGGCTAAGATATCGAGAATCTTCATATAATGAGACAAGCATTCTTCAGGTAAATTTATACTAGTTTAAATCTAATCTAAAGTAACAGTTCCATATGTTATGACAGTTAAGCATGTTATGACAACAAATATGAGAGCACAGTGCAAAAATAAAAACATTCTTTTGTGATTTATGACATGTCTCTTGTTGAAGTGAAAGACGTGACATAGTTTGATTTCTGACAATACAGCTCAGCAGCAGCTCAGCAGAAGTGGCTGAAACACTTCTGTTCATTGGAAGGCATACTATGTGTCAAGATATTACTGAAAAGTTGTATGATATTAAATTATATATGTTTATGACTCTTTTTGTATGTACGGAATGGGACTTGCATATATTTTACTAAGAGAAAATTCTTCATTTTTTAAGTCAACACTATTGTAATTAGCTCTTCCCCTATACATATAAGCCATGCTTCAATGGTGTGAGCAGTCACTATTTCTAAATTCGCATCTCAAGCAGCTTTTTTCTCCCTGCCAAAATAATTGCGTGACAAGTGGGGAAAGAGAACTGAGCGGTAAACAGGAACAGCCCCCACCACCTCCAGCATCGAGGATCTCCGCACATGGATCCGCACAAAACATTGTTCACACCTGTGAAGCTGACAGCCAGATGCCGCCTGTACTCAGATTTATCTCTCTAGGTCTGTCCAAGGAATTCATGTAAAAAGTTAAGCTGTGCTCACTGCTTGAAGACGCTCATCACAATTTTTCAACTTCTTTTTTTTGATTGAAGAAAAAAGAAAAATCGAGCCTTTAAACTACTGCAGCTGTTACATTGCACATTGTTTTGAAAAGAGAATGAAATAGTAATGTGAAACACAAGGGCAGAAAGATGGCCCACAATTGCAATGGCAGACCCAGAGCTCTGTGTGTGCAGTCTCTCTCTTTAGCGAACTTAAAGCAGCTGTGCTATCTGTCTCCAAGTTTATTACTGAATAGTGCTGCCATTCTGAATTTGAGAAACACATGTTCTCTGGGCGTATTTTGCAAATTATTGTCATACTGTGATGTACAGACTAACAGGTAGTGGGCAGCCATAGCCAAAGCCCAAGGATGCACGTAACAGTGGCACAGACTGCATGTCTTTCAGAAAAAAAGAAAAAGAAAAGGTAAAAAAATTTAAAAGGAAAAGAAAAAAACGTTACCAGCTTCCAGCATTTTAAAAGGATCAAGGTATATAGGCATCTTAAATTGCCTAAGTCTGTTAGACTTACTCTTCTCATTCTCTAGACATATTCAACCCCAGAATTATAAATGACTGCAAAAATTTAAAGCAGATATAACCCAATGGAGCATCAGAGGCGGAGACACGTATCTCTGCAGTTATCAATTAATAGACCTGCTGAGATCCATCTTCAAAAATCACATCATTTTTCTTCAAGTAATATGCAAAAATATCTTTCACTGCTTTTTTATAGGACAGTGTTTTCCAGTGCTCAGCCTTTGGTGATGCTTTCCCATTGCCAAAGGGTTTTACAGCTGACCCTGACTCACAGTTTTTAGGCTCTGCCTAACAAAATGTTCCAGCAGTTGACATAAGTGCCAGTCTGTAATACTACAGGTGATTCTCCCAGCCTCTTAATTGCTTAAATACATGATTAACATCTTCAGTAGCTGTAACAGCTAAGCACATCTTAAAAAAAGTTTGACATGGAACACAGATCCTCTCTCCCCCTCAAATTGCTGTTGGAAGGCCGAGAAATGCACAAGTCATTTGAAAAGTAATAACGGGACTGAGAGGTTCCAAAGGTAAAGATGTAATATTAATGCAATATACAATGTTATTAAGTGACACAAACTTTAAACATGTGCTGTATCACTTGCACCTTTTTTTAGAAAATAAAACAATAAAATTGAAAATAATTCTTAACATTATTCTATTTGTTGGTTTCAAAATTGCAGGGAAAAATGTAAACATCTGCGATCTGTAGTATAGACCAAGGGCAAGAAAACTTCCTGAAACTCTCTAGATGGTTTCATAAGCAAATAACCCAGGAAAAAGTGAAATGTTTTAAGATTAATGCTTAAATGTGGCACAAACAGCAGCTCTTTATCACAAAACAATAATGTAAATGTTCTCAACAACTTAGGTTGCCTCCAGCTGCCTTGAGAGTACCTCACCTACCATAAATTTTCAAAAATGGAACTATATTCATAGCTTGGTTTTCAATATCATTTAAAAAATAATGAGATTCGTGAAGAGACTTCATTCTTAAAATCAAGTGCTCCTCAGTGATTTAGACCTAGAAGAAACATTAGCTGACTTACTGGAAGATATGTTGATGTTTAGGACATGTTAGGGAGGGGATGTCCAAAGATGTACATCAGCATCAGAGTGATAAACTGCTTTTTAAGTTGTGGAATAAATATGTCCCTAGTAATAGCTGTCCCTTTTTATTAGCAAGGCAAGGTTAAAATTTAATTTTTTTTTAATAGTTAGATGTTAAAAGCTGTATCGTACAGTATTATACACAAATGGCTTATGTTACCATTGACTTTGATTGGGAGAGGGTAGGTCGTTGGGCCCAGCTCCAGCAATGTACTTAAGTATGTGTTTAAGTGCCTGACAATCATGCATATTCTTAACATTGGGTACGTGTTGAAATTTCATTATGAATACTGATAGAATTAAAAAGCTGTTGCAATCAACATCACTCTATAGCATTATGCTACAACACCTCCTTACCCCTTTGAAACAATATAAAATAACTGAGCAAGCAGTGGCACGCAATATATGTCCCGCTTCATTTTCTCAAGCTAATACAGCTAGGATGTCTGGAAAACACCAGCAGTGAAAAGCAAGAGATAAGCCAGTTCTCCTCAGGGATACTAGTCACAGAACCAGCTTGGTCACAAGCATGCAAAAGATTTTGGAATTTACATAAACTGCCGGTTAGAGAACATTAGGGAACTTGTCATTTAGTTGTAATTTGCAAATGGCCTATGAGGCAGAACTGTAGAACCTAGTAAGACATTCATATTTAAAAAAACGGATGATAAACAAAATATTATTATATACACTCACTGCAGATTTCATATTTATTCTGGTTCTGTCCATCAGGCTCGTTTGCATGTACTGCTAAAAAAAGGCACAGGTACCTTCCAACCAGCAATATCAACGTTTACTCTATATATTCTTTTATGTCTACTCTTTTAGCCTGTCTTCCTTAGTAATATATATTAAAAAAAAGTCTTTACATAATAATGTAGTCAAAATTGCTTGATTTATTTCCAAATTATTGTAATCCAGTTATTCAGAAGCAGTGCATTTTAATCCTCATGCTTATCTGATACATATTCTGATGTAGTAGTTTAAAAGACAAATGGAATTTTATAAAACACCGTTAGATCAAATGTTTATTTTGAAGATTAAAGTGGGTGACAGATCGATTTCTTCTAAATTGTCCATTCAGTGTAATTACACACATTTTAAACCGCATTTATTTCATCTTCCATGTGCATAAATCCAATGAAACATTAATTTTTCTATTAAAACCCCCCACTTGTTATTGGAAGACAGGAACTATCATCCGTGCTTATGAAATTAGATTGGATAGTTTTGGTTTTGATAACTCATATTAGAACAACTAGGTCTTAATTTTGTTATCAGGATCTAAAATGTGGTTATACCTCACATCTGATAAAAAGTTATTCTAGGAAATGTATTTCACAGGAGATGAAAGAAATACAAAGATCACTTCTAAGGTATTTTTTTTTCCTAAAGCATTATTCCTAAAATAAGCCATAAAGCAAATTATTCCTATACTGAATGAAATACCTTTGAGTTAATGATTTGTACACTTTATGAGCATAACTATTAAGTTTAGTGTTGCCATTTATTCACAGTCAGATTTTGTAAAGTGTTTGAACCCAACAGTTAATTTGTTATTTTCCTCTGTATTCAGTTTTGCTCCAGCATACGGTTTATGTGTGATGAATATAAATACAGCCTGATGAAAAGCGCCTTAGAGCAGTTAAACAGTTTAGAGAAGGTAGATCAAAGGGGAAACAAATTTTTAAAAGACAGAATCTAAGGCCTAAGTATAGACCTACTTGTCTGAGTTCAGCTTCTGGAATAGGCACAGAATCCATTTGTAAGACATCATCTAGATGATACCAATAAAACAAATAAGAGCCAACATGTTATTTCCAGAATGAATCATTTCAAACCCATCAAACTTTTTTTTTGCAGTACAGTGACAGGTCTTGGGGATAAGAGAAAAAGAGACTATATAATTCATCATGACCTTAGTGTTTTACAGTCTCACACGATACTCTCATGAGTGAACACAAAAAAGATTGTCTAGCTGCAGTTTACCCTATGTGGGATGATTATTAATCACTGTCATTCTAAAAGGATGAATAAAATGCAGTTCAGATATGTCTTTCCTAGGGATGACAATTCACTGTTTTGTAGTATTGTCATGGGTGAGAGACGGAAAGTATCCTTATTAAATTGGCAGGTAATATGGCTATGGGAGGTAGTACAACTACACAGTAAAAGAAAATTGAATTTATTGTGATATTGACTAACAATAATAAATTAATATGGAACCATTGTATATGAACTTCAGTGACACAGACTGTAGGAAACTTAGCTAATTTTAAGATCAGTATCCTACCTTTTTTTTTTTTCTTCCTTCAGAAAATATCCATAGACATGAGGAAGCTACTACTTTTCCTTTGTCCTTGCAAGTACTCTGTAATCTTTGTTTTATTCAGACAGAAGATAAGGCTCATCACATCTGGTAATGATCCTTCTGCTTCGATCAGATCTGTCAAGTCATACTGGCCAGTTATTTTGAAGTGTGCAATCCTGTGAGTTGACTGATTCTCAAGAAATATGAAGTAAGAAAAAGAGAAATATTACTTTAACCTGTACGTGGCATAAACTGATGATACTCTAATATAGTGCCTAAATGCTTTACCCACGTTTTTAACAGGAAATGTAGTACTTATCCATACAATGGAAGAGACCCAAAAATGTGCAAGGATGACTGGATCAGTCAGTCTTAAAATTTTTTTAGACATATTTTTGTCACCTAGTTGAGAATTGGTAACTATTGACATCTATAGAGGCAATTTCAGACAGGCAATCACACACCAAAGGGGTGGGTGTACATGAGCTGAGTAAAGCGGCAACTCAAACTTCAGTAGAACTACAACTGGATTTTATCTGCTGAGTATAGTTTATACTTCCCAAAGACTATGAAAACCTTTTTGTAAGTATTTTTGTCTTTAACTTATTAACGCATTTTCAACAAACGTAGATCAAAAAGCTCTCTCATTCTTCTCTAATACTTAGCATAGAATAGTACCTCTTTCAGTGTAAATGCGTCACCTCAGGTAGTCGAGGAGGCAGATGGCACCTTTGTCTTCCCACGTCTTTCTACAATGTGTCTTCTACACGTCTTTCTACAAATCGCACAGTGTAGTGCTGGTGTCTTCACAATTAGCCGTGTTTATAGGAGGGGCACACAGCAAACTTGTCCAAAGCACTGTTCTCTCCTCTTCCTCTTCTCCCCTGTTTGTGGGTGCCTAGTATCAGAATGAGCCAAACACTGTGTAATGCTGCTGCACACAGTCTGTTTTATAGTTTGCTGTTTTATCTTTTAAATGCTCATCCGTATTTCAGTAATTTACTTCTCCCATGATGATCAGGGAAGGAAAACAACGTTTTGCATATGTGCAGTTAAACACCGACTCAACAGCTAACTCAGTGCAGCTGAACTATATGTTTTCCATAACCTTAAATTATGCTAACTTTAAAATAAAAGGTTAAGCTGTTGACATAGCAATGTAATTAACAGTTCTTGTTCCATGAAAGATGAAGTTTATGCTTTCAAGATCACAAGAAACACTGTCTGTTCTTGAAAGAAAACTCACAAGACAAAGTAGGTGGGTAAGCACATACTATGCAGCAACTGAAATGTTTTCTTTTTCTTTAAGAACCAGATGGCGTTTTCAAGTTCATTCAAATCTTGAAGAGCAGAATAACTTTTATTACCTGTTTCTGTTTTTAAGGGGAGTTGGGTGCCTAATTTGCTTTGAGAATCTTGCAACTATATTCTTAGTTCCTGAAGGAATAAGGACACACTTGTTAGAACCTGTTTGGCTAATTTGACACATATTTGCTAGAAGAAAGTATGTTACCTTACAAGTTGTCTACTTCTATATGATGTTAAAATACATTTAAAATGTTTTTCTCTAGTGAACTGTGCTATTAATTTACACAACAGAATTTCAGACCTTGAAATATTTTCCAGGAACTGCAGTGACTGATGTTAACATTTGTCATATTTTACAGAAAAAGAGAAAAAAGCCTTTTGCTGGCATGCAAGTAATCTAGTTTTGGGATTACAAAGATAAACCTCATCTATATCAGTGTAAGAGAAACAATCTTTCTTTTAAATTGTTTTCTTACAGTCTGTATGGATTACACAAGCACATCTGTAAACCAATCTGTGAGTATTTCTAATCCCAGTGTCTCTGTTCTACCCATGGGTAAACAAAATACGTTCCTCTTGAATCTGCTGAGAATTGAACGAGTGCAAATTGTGGGCAGGATGTGACCCATACACTCATCACATTTCAATTTGAGTTAAAGTATGTAACTGCTATGTGGAAAGAAATCTTTTTTACATGTCTAGTACACAGAGGCAAAGGATTGGGCTTTTAATGGCAATAATGAGATTCTGCCTCCTCATACGTCATTCATTCTGGCCCCAACACTACCTTTTCACCATTAGATGTTCATGGAGTTCATGGACTATAAACTGGATCCTGAACATGACCTAGATTAAAATATACACATAAACAAGACTGCTATCTTTTGTCTGGATCTTATCCAGGATCTGGTGGACAGCTTGCAGAAGGCAGGCTGCGGCGTAGCTGACTGGAACAGGTTAGCACATGCCCCAAGCCTGGTTTGTCACTGAAACCATGAAACTGGAGACTAACTTGCCTTTCTGTAATTTATGGCACTGCAGTGAACGACAGTCTCCCTCCCCCCGCAAATGGATGAGGGACAAGATTGCTCTTATTTAATTACTCAAGGGAAATATTGACACTTTTAATTCATTTTCATTTCCTTTCCTGTCAATACCTTTCCTTTCTTTACTAGTGCTTTTGTGTGCATTCGCAAATCTTCCTTTCATGAAAATCACTGCAGAGACTCTTATTCTTCTCCTAATATATATATTTTTCTTCCTTTTTCCTTACTGCCCTTGAAAACAAACATCAGTCTGCTTCTTAAAAAGCCTATCTTTACAATAACTGCTGAAAGTAATTACTCTGTAAAAGCCTTCCATTGCTCAGGCGGCCTCTCTCTTACGAATCAGTATTTTGATCAAACGCAGAAAAAGATCTCTCCAATACAGTTGTCTCTGTGACAGAGAATTTTCCACCCCCTCATACTCTCTGATGGCAGTACCAAAATTCAGAAGAGGAACCTGCTGAGAAACCTGGCCGATTCCCAGGCCTCCAGCTTTCAGCAGGTGTTGGAAGTGACGTGTTCCTTTCCACCCGCGGTATCAGTGAACAGGAATCACATTAACTTCATTGCCAGACAGTGCCAGTAACTCTGCCTCCATCCCACAGCTCAGGGCAATGCATCTTCTTCAACGATTTTGAACATCAACGTAAGACATAGCACTAACAATACTCTACTGTTGGGATTATGGAGTAACCCTCACAGATTTTCTTTATTTTTTTAATAATAATGTAGTTATGAAATTAATTATACTATTAAAAAATCTGTAACAATCAATTAGTATGATCATTTTAAGGCAGGCAAATTGGTATGCCCTGCTTACATCATTTTACATAAAATCTCCTGTTGGAAAAGAAAATAAAGAAGAACCTTGCTCTTAAAGTACGTTGACTTGTGGAAATTCATTGTAAATTAAGAAACCTCTGTTACATAAAAAAAGGTAAAAATTAAAAAGTGTTTCATCAAGTGGAATGTTAAAATTTGGAGAAGACAGGAGAATGATCTTGTGATGATATGCTTCCCTGCAGAGCTAACTGAAAAAATATTAAAAAAAGGGGGGTTTTATTTGCTTATGCTAAATATTTGCTTTCTATTTAAGCATTCAGCTGTGTGACACTACACTAATTAGGCATCAGGGAGCATGTATTTCTTTGTTCACTAATTTGCAGTCGTGATTACTTGAATGGATAGTGCCCTGAGGAAAACACCTCTCTTTTTTGCACTTACCCAGTCTAGGTATTTCTGCATGTACAGACATAAAGGGGATCATGCATTAAAATGCTGCTAACCACAGATCTGACCTTATTCATGGATCCAATTTCTTCTTAGTCAAGTGTTAAAAATGGGTATGGCATCAGATCTGTAAAGAAAAGAATTTTAATTGACATTGCTGTCTGGAAATACTAATAAAAAAAGCTGGTTTGAAAATGAATGCCATGTGATGCTTCAAAAATTTTCTAGCAGCTGCAAAAATAGTTATAGCTTTCTTTCCCAATTTATTTTCTTTACATGTTCAAATGAAAGTGCCAGCTTTGGTAAATAGTATTGGAATTTGTTAGTATGAAACAAAAAGAGTGATACACTGTCTCTGCTTCTCACTCACTACTGGGACATAATTTTTATTTTGTACTAGGAAAGCTAAATTCAGCATAGTTAAAAGTTGTGTAACTGTAACTACCTGGAGTTGTTGAAACCCAATGCCAGGTTTAGAGAAACACTTTCAATGTGCAATACTCTGCTACAAATACTCCTATTTTCATTGCGTGAGTGCTGGCAATAAAGAGAGAAATAGAGTTTGTAAGTGTCCAGACAGCTGATAAAAAGCTACTAAAAGATGAATAGAAGACTATTCATCTTTTGCAGCAGGCAATGGTGAAGCAAAAACCAGGCTAGAAGGAAAGAATTACGTTACCTTTCGGGAACTACACATATTTACGTTACATTTTTGAATAGTATTCCAGAACCAATGAATAACCACAAACCAGAAAGCCTTATACAAAGCGTAACACAGCTATGAATACGATATCTACATGCAACAGCGATACTGGCTTCAGCCTTAATTCTACAAGAACGACAATTCAGTTTAGCAAATGAAAATTCGTGTAGGTGAATTCTGTTATTATACTCCATCATAACAGTGGGCTAAAATTCAATTTCTGTAGCTTTTAGTCCATTATTATAGCACTGAATATATACCTTTGCTTTATTGGATAACAGAGGAAAAGATGGTGTATCTTACAGTTACTTATAGGAATGGGTACAGCTATATTTACATAAATGATGACACATTCTGCTGAATACATAGAATATGTGAAACGTGAACACGCAGTTCCTTCATGTTTTTGTGTTTTGTTTGTTTGTTTGTTTGTTTTTTAGGGAGCATTTAAGAGGTATATGCTAAATTACATATGCAGGTAATAGTTAAATAAAATCCATTCAAGTAAATGTTCTAACTGGACCAGGAAATAGACATTTTGGATTGATGTAGCAACACCAAAGCATTTGGTTCAACATAGAACAAAACCTTTCTCTTAATCTGGGTCTTATCTAACCATATTGTACATTTTCTTTTAATGTAGATCAATTTTAAGACTAAAGCACTATCTTTAAATGATTTCACATGTGTGCCTGTGAAATATTCAAGTGACTTTTTATCTTCCCTGAAATATTTTTTTATTTCTTCCAAGAAATATTTATACCAAAATGCAAATAGTTCTTCTGGCCTTCATTAAACTCATGAACAGATAATTTATACTTCAATACAGTTCTAAGTATTCAAATAAAAATTATTTAGAATTATTTGCACTTTATAAAAAATGTTAACATGTTACAGCAAAAATTCACTATTATTGCACGTCTACTGTGCCTTGAACAAAGCTCTTCAAATCTTTGAGATATGTACTACTATAACACAAAACTATACAATATTTTGAAAAGAAATTTTATTGTGAATAAAATTATGCTGTGAAAGCATAATTCAGATGCACTTGTAATTTTTGTACTATTTTCAATTGGCAGCTTCAGGAAAAGGTCTAAGTTTAACTCCTTAAAATGTTCTAAACTGTGAAACTGTGGAAGAGTATAGTCAATTTTGATTAATATCATATGTATTCATACATTTTAAAATTAATTTATTCTTGGGAATCCTAAGTCATAAAGCTAAAGTTCCCATACCAACAGATTTGCAACTAATCATATTTGCACAGTCCTTATTTCGTATCATATTCCGTACCTAATCAGCTTTAGTGCATTTTCTAACCTGCATTATGCTTGCAGATCTCGTGTTAACCTTAGTTTTCAACAGAAAAGACTGCACTGCTTCTGACAGTGTCTTTTAAGGTATAAAATACAACATTTAGAAAGACTTTTCTTAAAATCTGGAGGTTCCCAAGGCTTTAAATTGAGTACGCCAATAGCCATTCTCTGAGTTGAGAAGCGTGACGTTTAAACTCATACAGGATATAGAGAACAATTACCAGGAAGATAGTTTTCCTAGAGTAAATCTCTCAAATCAAGAATTATCTTTAATAAGTGCTGCCAAGATTGTAATAATATTTGTATTACTAAAAAACAGGTATTGCAAGACATGTATTAAAGGTCCATGGAACTATTTTCCTTGTTAAAGTAGTATATCCTAGTCTCACAAACCAATTGGCCAAGTCATTTCAGGGATTAGGTATGATGCCATTAATTCATAAATACTTCAAAGGCAACACCTATCACAACAAATCACTTTATCCATCTTTGTGGTGCTGCACATTTTACTTTTCCTCCTCTAGATATCAAATCCACAGGCCCATTTAAGTAGTAATTACTTGCAAACCACACTGCTATTTTAGCTGTGTATATTGGGCAAAAATTGCAGGATTTACTGCATTCACCCATAAGCACCAAGTAATTTATCTACCAGGTCTCACTTAGTTGATGCATGAGCGCTGTTGGGCATAAATTACAGGGATTTAGTAGCCGGAGGCTGCAGCCATGTCTGTGTGGGCTGAGAGATGAAATGCCTGGGTGACCCCCGAGGTGTTTGTTTCTTTTGAGTATGTATTTGCTAAGACAAAAGCAAAAGTACAGTTTTTAACCTCCAGTCACACGGAAGTGTAGAGTTGAAGTTGTCTTGAAATTTGGACCCTAAATGGTTGGACACGATGAGATGGGCTCTGTTCTCTTTAGGGATATTAGGGACTGAGCAGACTGATAGTCATGCAGGTATGACATTAGATATGAGAAACATCGACTTGGGTAGACTTGGATACTGTTTAAATGACAGTGTAAATCTGACCGGGCTGAATTCTGAATTTGTAACAATTCATTCATGAAGTACTAAACATGTCAGCAGTGTTCCTTGATAACACCAATTTTCATCAAAATTCAAAGCATATTGGAGTATAGTGAGTACAGAAAATATTATTTATTTACACATGTTCTTTACTTACTAAGAATCTATGACTATAATGTAGTTTTTAAATGTATGCTGGCATTTTTTTAAAAAATAATTTAGTCTGAAGTTTGTAAACTACTTCAAAATATATTAAAATACATTTATAATTGATTCAGAGAAAGATATTATCTATGATATATAAAATTATAAATAAATAATATATTAAAATATATTAATGAATTTTGAAGAAAAAAATGGCTGTTGACTAATTATGTGACACAGGAATATGATGGAATAAACAGGTACCCTTTATTTGGTTATTTTGTCAACTTCAGTCACATGTTTTCTGTTATTTTTTGAATAAAATAAAGCAGGTAAGCATAGTAGGAACTTGCAACAAGTACATCACCGACCAGTGGGGCAGGTGCAGTGCCATTCTGGTACGCAGCTGTATCTTCCATCTGTACTTCTACAGCACAATAAAGAGGATATAGCTGCCAATAATACTGATTTCTTATACTTATTTTCTTTTAATCAATTCATACTGATGTATGCTAGGAACAAAATTCATCTCAGATTATTTGCCTTTTTACCAAAACTAAAATGCCTCCTTTTCTAAGAGGAATGTGATTTAGTTATTATAATGGAGAAAAGGTCTATGCAGTCACACTCTAGTGATTAAAAGGGTATTTTTGGATTTTTCCTTTAATCATATTAATAACTATACATGTGTAAATTATTTTAATTAGAAAAGTAATAAATGTACATAAACTCTTTTAAATGTCCTGCTCCTATATCCTCCTGAGATTATTTTGTAAGAATTATAAAGAAAATGAGAGCGAATTGGTATCAGTGTAGTATGTAGGTCAAAACTAGAACATTTATGCCACTAGGAAAAAAAAAAAAATCAAAACTCCCCAGGTATCAGTGCAGAGACTTCAATCTCAGTTTAGAGTATGCGTAGATAAATGGATCTAATTCAAAATCCATGATTCCTGTTTTAATTCTGATCCAAAAGCAAAATACACATATAAGATCAAAATCCCAAGAATTTGATTAACTCAAGCCCCTTTTGAACCCTGACCTCGATACGAAGTTCTCAGAGGCACCTACTTTACCCAGCTCTAAGGTTCATCCACATACAGAGCACATTAGTATCACTTCCCAGCTTGGCGTTTCCGTGTATTATCAGGTATGGCGTATCACAGGTTGCTAATACTGTCTACTATCAAAGTAGATATACTCAGAAAATCTGTGTTGTCAAGCTTCGATCCTGCAAAGCTGAGATTTGGAGGATGCTAATACCATCGACAATTGAGTGCATACATTTTAAAGCGGTCTGTTTAACATGGACCTCAGAGACAGGAATGACATTTGCTGAGCTTTACTTTAATCAACTTTGTAACAGTAAGACACATATCTGTTTAAGAACAAGGACCATAACCAAACACTACAAAGCATCTCTCCCTTTTTTCCCCCTCTCTCTCTCTGAAAACTAATCCAACTTAAAATATGGCTTACAAACACAAACCTCATTTATAACCTATCCAGATTAAAGGAGATCCTTTGTTCTTCTCTCAGAATGTCTCATACACCTAAGTATAATGACGAGAGGTACTACCCATATAATCATCTATATGAAAAAAATACCCAACCTGTAATCAAAAAAAAGTTCCAACAGAACTGTAAATTGTGAATTTAGAGAACATAATCAAAACACTGACCTGGGTTTTATTTCAATTGTCTTGTTGATGATAATACAACTTTGATAACCAAAAACATTTCTGTGCTATGATATCCCAGTAAACAAAACAATCTTAGAGAGACATACAGATCTTCAGAACAATGTCTCTAGATTCTCTTACAGTTTAATATACTATAATTATATGAAGCAGGTCTATATAAATTTAAAGAAATTATGATGTTTCTTTGAAATGTGACATTCCATTATAAAATCAAAAGACTCAAGTCCACGACAGGTTCCGTTTTTGATCAATATTCAAAAGATAACAAATGTACTCAGATTACAGCTACCTCTATTTCTGCTTCACTCATTCATTCATGTTTGTATGTTATACTGTGATTTACAGGCTGTTAATGTTACCAAACAGGAGACAGCACAAAGAACATTTTTCTGCCTGTGTAAGTGATGATTACATTGCATTGTTACATCAAGCGATGTCCTGAAATCCTCCTAGAATAAGGTAACTTAAAATTGCCAGATAAACTCTCCTTCTGTACAATTCTTGCTCATCACTCCAGTGGTATTTTCAGCTTTGTAAAGGAAAAGAAACTTTCTTTTCTGATGTGTAACATATAATGCCTAAATCTTCCAACTGTGGTCCAGGAACTGTTCTTCTTCATCCAGAGAATTACGAAGGGCTGGCCTGAACTAGGTTAATTTTATATATGTTTGTTTACTTTGTTTAGGAGGCATGACTGTTAAATAAGTCAGTCAGTAAGTACAGAAAAAAACCAACAGCTGAAAGTATGAAAGTGTGCAAAAGTCTGAAACCAGGCACTGCTTTTCGTGGTGCCCCTGGAATGAGTGCTCCCTAGGTAGGCTGGTTTAGGATGTGAAAGGCCTAGCTCAGAAGGAGGAAGGCAGGAAGGTCTTCTGTCTGTTGCTGAAGAATCTGTTTACAGTCATAAATTTTCTATGAGAGCTTATCAAATACCTTTAACACAGAAAGCGTTAGCAAACCTTCAGTGGTGAGCTGAAGAGGTCAGAAGAGCAAGGAACGGAGGGGAAGAGAAGCAGCTCAAACCGCAAAATGGTCTGAGAACACCAAGGCATACCCATGCTGCTATGTTTTTGGGAACACAGTTGTCCTTTCCCACCCAGGGTCTAATTTGTAACTCTTGCACACTTTTAAAGCTGCATGTTGAATAAGATAAAGTAGGGCAAGAAAGGACCAAACCAAATAGCTTAGTGTCACACACCTGCAAATACAGCAAGGTGGGAATTACAGCTCTTTTGAAAAATCCGTGGCCCTATCTCTCACGAAGGACTTGAAAACCTGAAGAGAAACCAGCAGAAGGGCAAGAGAAAATTGCTATATAGATCTGACGTAAGTCCCTTAGAGAAACTCGATTCAGTCAGGAATCTTGACTAAAAAGCCCAAACCTGTCATGCCTGCCCAAGTCAATTAGATCTGATCAATGCCTTTCACCCTAAGCTGGCTCAACCTGTGGTTTCTTTAAAGATATAGGCTATACTTTAATCACGTCTGCCCCAGAATCAGAGTCCCGTCTGAGTTAAGAGAATTGTTCTGTTAAATCCATATCACTGCACATACACCTTCAGCTCCTTGATTATGGAGAGCTGTTAGCCGATTTAAATGTTCCTAAAAGTGCAAGTAGACTAGGTTGAATTAAGCTATGTGTGTCACTAATTAAGATCATTGCAACTTGAGCGGGCCTTAAGGGCAAAAGTCTGTTCCTTTTAAAAGAAGCACATAAAAATACTCTGGGAACACTTAAGTATAATTATTATAGCCTTCAGGATTCTGGCCTAAAAGTATCAGAGAGTGGCTGCACTCCTTATAGCAAAGTTTATTAGCATTGTTTATTTTTATTTTCATGCAGTTATTACAGGAGTGCCTGGAAGTGGCACTACTACTGAAGGTCTATCAATATATCCTATATAAACACCAAGATTACTTTTGTTCATCTAATTTCTTTCAAGTCAGTTTTAATAACTGAGAAAATGACAGTTTAGGAAATTTTGATTCTCTATCCACAGAACAGGCAATGCTACGGATTTCATTTTTGTCAGCTCTTATGTAGTTAGGAGCTAGCCCAAAGTCATGTGTATTATGTGTGTGCAAAGGTCCGTAACGCTTCACAAGACTGTAAAAAACTAAACAGAAAGCAACTTGTATCTCTTTTGAGTTTTCTAGCATGACGCTTCTGGGACTGTTGTTTGCTCTCGCTTGTTAGAAGATTGACAGGAACCTGAACTTAAACCTAGAATGTAAAAAGCACATGGGAAATTTCCATAACTCATGCAATCACACCTTTGAACTAGCGAAGAATATAATCAACACATATCCTGGTATTGGATACAGCGTGCAAAAAAGACCTAACACGACAGTAATGAAGAATTACCGAGGGAAGAAACTTGAACTGCTGTGTGGTCTGCTTGTAGTAGTAAACAATATTTTGTCGTACTATTGTAATGCAATTTTGGTAACACACCGATGATACTGCTGTAACTAACAGATATTAAAAACAAGCAGTTACCATGCATTTTATGGCTATACATATAAATGAATATTTTAGTGGACTATTACTTTGCAGAGGGAACTATTCAGTGACCCTAGGATAAGGGTGTATGTATGACTAGACTGTTTTAATAAGACTGCATGTTATTGGGAAGTCAGCTCTCCAAGGCTGTTGAAAAAAATCAGAAGCTGTAGCAGAGGTTTCCAAAAGTTCCAGCACAAAATGAGGAGCGCATAGCCTTGAAGGTGCAGGCACGGATTAATACAAGAACCCCCAGCCAAATAAACACAAATCACAGATGATCAATTACTGATCATTAAAAGAAATGCAGCCCTGATAGCAGGGTAGAAGCAGTTGTAGAGCATAAGTGGAAAATGTATAGAGTTCTGAAATATGTTCTGCAGCTTCTGGTGATTGACAGCATAGACAGAACCATGTTTTGACTGTATGCAAGATGCCAATGAAATTAACTATTAATGTGCCTTACTTCAGAAGAGGGTATGAAAGATCGATCTCTTTGATAGCCTGTAATACAAATTTACTACTTATCACAAAAAGGAAATGTAAGTCTTTGCTTGTGTTAGCGTGATACTCCACCCTTGAAGCTGGGAATTTACATAGAAGTATACCTCTGTTTTCTTGTCATGTTTTGAAAACCTATGTTACAAAAGTGTTAAACCATTAGGGGAATGGAATTATTACTCTGCTGACCTTTTGAAAGTAGTTTACAGAACACTGATTAAATCTTGTTACAATTATGTATCAGCAGAAGGACTTCAGCAGATCCAAAATCAGGGTAAATACATTCTTAAACTCTTTCGGTTTTGCTGTGCAAAGAGGTTTAACCATGACCAAGAGGAATTTTCTAGTTATCCTTTCATTACCTTTGAGAGCTGTCATTCATGTGCAGGAACTCTTAAAGATTAACATGGATTTTTAAAGATAAGACATAGATGAAGTCTTTTTATCTTTAAAGGCTAGGAAACTGGCTAAGAGTTTTCATTTTTTAGAAATTATTTTTAAAGGCACAGAATTAAGAACACCTACCCCGAAAATATATGCTCTTATTCTAAAACAATGAACTGTTTTAAACGTAGAGGAAGGGGTAAAAATCAGTCTAGCTCTATTTGAATAAGATCCATCTACAAGCTTTCTGTGGAGCTCATTATTGCCTCATACATTATGCTGTTTCGAGGAAGACACTTCTCTTTCAGAACTTTTTCCAGCTCTTACCAAAACCAGTCTGGGTCTCTGCATTCACTTAAGTGAGAATCTGTAGAAATGCTAAGAACAGGAATTTCTGAAATCTTTTAGCTGGATATTATTTTCTTGTATTTTTAAAACAATGATTTTATTTCAAATTGTGTGCTACCCTTACCTTGTTCATTCCCAGATAATAACATCACACTGAGGTGATGTACTTTCAGCCTTATCTTGGGAGAGAGGGAATGCCACTTAAAAGGAGAGGGGAAGGAGTGGAAATTAAACTCTTCCAGTACAGTAATATATGAAGAGGCGCAACCCAGCAGAGGCTGCCAGAAACAGGCTCCTGTCTCCAAGCAGCCTGAGAATCACGAAGGCTTACCTTTTGTTCCTGCTCTCTGCCATTAACTTTCATCTCTGGTTTTACTGAACCATAAGGAGACTGGTGAAGCACCAGGAGCGGTGGAACCTAACCCCTGGAGATTTTCAATCTTTGGCTCATCAAGACCTGACCCTTCTTCAAGTAGGAGGCTGGATCAGACAGTCTTCAGCAGTTCACTAATGACAGGGCAGACAAGGAGAAGGTGGATAAAGACTCTACAGTTATCATTCCTGTGTATTCACACAAGAAGGAATTAATTAATTTGTGGTAAAAGACATTATGTGAAAATTCCAAGTATACTAAACCCAAGTATTAATTATCTAGAATATCTGAAGAAGCCTAAGTATGCCTTGTGGTACTGCCATGCAATTACCATGTAAGTACACCCAGAGCTTAGTGATTTTTATATCCCGTTTGGACTTTTTTTCCACCCAAAAGGAGACAAAATCTGTGCCTTTTTTTTCAGTTTTATCAAAATATACTAAGTATTTGTTGTCTTGATTTACTTGACCAGCTGTAATCAAGGACAGGCATGTACACCGACCTTCAAATGAAGTTTAAAGCTGGTTGAAAAATACTGAATTTCTGAACCTACATTTAAAGAAAAAAAAGTTGATTCCCCCCCCCTCAAATTAGATACTTCCAGGAGACCATAGATGATCTCCTTTGTTCTTTCAATTATGTCTATGGTAAGTTTGAAAATAATTTAAATTTTTCTATGTGTTTTTACTCTTCCTTCGTTTTTATATCTTATCTGTTTAAATGACTTCAGGGTAATCATCTATAGAAAAAGGCACAAAAAAATCTCATTCTGAAATGATCTTTTAAGTTCCATTCTAAATTACTGAGATAATTAAAAATCAACCATAAAGTACATGATAATCAGACAAGAGCCGGCTGTATAGTGGACTGGGGTCTGTACAGACATCCTGTGTGAGTGGAGAACATTAATGGCAACAGGCAGTGTTATTTGGGATACTAATGACTTAAAATACTACTACAGATTTGAGTAGAGCTTGATACATTTCTATGTTCTTCAAAAAGGAGTAAACTAGACTCTATTTGGACTAGGAAAGTAAAGGTATGCGTGTTAAATATCTGCATGCATAAGACAGAATTTGTATTTCCATCTGGTTTTTCCTCCTTTGCGGGCATGTGCATGTGGTCCCCAGTGTCTTCCAGCAGAATGAAGACATTCTGCACCACAGGGCTCTGTCTCAGCCTCACCTGAACACCAGACGGGATCTGGCCCGGTGAATGCAGGTGCCCCACGCCTCCTGTATTTTGTTCTGACAGATGATGAGGATGGCATCTGCCACCTTTCTGCTGATCTTTGCTAATAAACTTTGTTTTCTCTACAAACCCTCAAAAAATACTCTTTATTTTACTTTAGTGGTATAAAATAGATGCCTGATGTGAAATTTTCTGTAATGAACATTTGCTCGCTTTGGACATCTGCCTGTTTACATACAATCTTTAAATCCACAGCGTATCATTACTGCAGGCTCCCTTGTATTACAGGCATCTCATATTTAATCTGTATGTTCTTTAAATGCAAAGCATGTTATATTTAGTGTTCAAACTGCAGCATTAGTAAACTGAGCCCTCATTTATGTGTGGATGTGGGTGAATTGGGTGTCTCACAAAGCATTCAAACAGATGCTTTAGCTTTAATGATATTTCTAATCATCTCACTTATGCCCCAAGGATATTTTCTTATGCTTTATTCTCCTGTCATGATTTCTACTCATTACAGAAAAGTGTTATTTTAAATCTACTTTTTATATTTGAACTTACTTCAGCACCAGCTCTTAAACAACTTCATTTTTTTAAAAACCACGCACTTTCCTTGTACTGTCTAATTATAGGTACTGTTTTCAAAGGCATAGGCAGTGTATATAAAAACAATCACACACAATTCAGTGGTGACTTGTATTCTTTGGTGGTGACATTTGTGGTGATTATTATATGCTTTCCTAACTGTTAAAAGTCAGGAAATTCCTTAACTCCAAAATTCCTTTCTACCGCCTAGATTTTTTTTTTCCCCTGGAACCTGAAGCCTTATAATCCTGTCTATTAAACAGACGCTTGCTTAAAAATCAGATTAAAATTCAGGTTTTATAAAACAGAAATAAAAATATCAGTATCTTTGCAGCAAGTAAGTATGATTTCAATTGTTTGGCCTTTTATTTCATCTGAGTCAGATTCCTGAAAAATCGTTTGCTCTCTTATATGTATATATAGGTGTACATGTATGTGTAACTCCTTGCTATCAAGGAGGACATTCTTGGTCCCTTTTGTTAGAAAGGAAACAAAAAGAGGAAAATGCTCAAATTCATGGTGGAAAGCTTGATCCCAGAAAAACATTGGGGAATGTCAGAATTCCTTCCCTGTGGAAGCTCATCTTACATTCATGAAAGTAATGACTTAGTGACTATTTGGGAGAAAACAAGATGAGGGAAAAATAAGGGAGGAAGAAATCTGTAAGTGGGAAACGGAACCATGTGCAAGGTAAATAATTTGCCTTGGTCTGCATACTAATTCACAGAAAAGCGAGCCAGCTATCTGTTAGAAAAAAGGAAATGTAAAGCCACAGCAGAACTTAGTTTCCTTCATAGGAACATAAACAGAAAAAAACTAAAAGGATTTTTTCAGAATACTGAGAGTCGCATGGGTAAATATCACGGCAATATCTGCTTCAGCAATTTAACTTCTAAAATCTGTTCAAAATTGCACTGCAAATTATGGGCCTAATCACTGACCAAACTCACATATAAGTCAAACTGTAATTAAAAACTTGTTCCATTATTTTTATGGACATTAATTCAGAGTAAGCAAAAAGCCAAGGTTTCTGATTAAAAACTTTGTTTAAATTTGAATTAAAAAAAAATAAAAAAAACTTCAGCAGAAATGACTGCCCAAATAAATTAGGGAAGCAAAAATTGATACTTTCATTATCCTAAATAATTACCAGTAGGTATGGATCATCCAGAACTAATCACAGAAGAAAAACCTGGAAAAAAAAATATTCCTACTAATTTGCAATCTGAAATTAATCATCCATAGCCATATGTATTTGCTTTCTATGAACATCTGACAGATTGTTTGTTAGAATTAACGAATAGAGAGCATGCTTCTAAATCATATTTTCAATCATTGTATTTGAAAGTCAAGTGTTTGTATCCCATCACTAAACACAACAATGGCATGGGACAAAATTATAACTGATTAATTAATCTGAAATAGAAAAATACTAGCTTTGAAGACTTCCAGAAAACTATTCTCAGTATATACACGGATGCTTTAAAAACAGTGTCATGACCAAAACAAGAATTGCTTATAAATATTCTGTCAAAATAAATATCAGGTCCATTAAAAATGGTTATTTACTCATGGGCTTTCTAGTCACAGAATAGTCTAAGCAGGTGTAAAATTTTCATCTGGCAACTGGTGTTCTTGCCCACACAGATGGCTTTCATATTGCATTTTCAGCTTTTGTTAGAAGCTGATTAAAAAAAATGTATTGGAATTAAAAAGGGAAAATTTGTTTTCCCTCTATTTTCTCAAAACCTTTTCCAGTTCGTCACTTTTACAAAGTTTTTGGCTGTTTTTATCAAGAACAATTCTCATTTATCTTACGTCTTTTCTTAAATCTTAACGCTTTTGCGTAAGGGAGATTTTTGGTGTGGCTCAAAAGCCAGTATTTACCACTTCTGTATTTCCTACTGTTACAGTCATAGTTTGCCAAGATGAAGACTATGCACATGCAGATTTATGTTAAATAAAACCAAACATTTTAGTTGGCAACAGACTATGTTCGAACCAAATGCACTTAATTTGCATCTACAGAGAATTTAATTTAATTTTATTTAGTAAAGATTAGACTGCAATCTGTTTAAATCTTGATCTTGGATCTAACACAAGTACTTTATCTCAGGAACCTGGCAAATCCAGCATTCTGATACTCCGTTTTTGGGACAGGGGAAAACTGAAGAGTCTGCTAGCCGTGCTTGCCTGTGGAAGGGGCCTTGGAGAAGACTCTCATTATGAAATCTATCTGCTTAGGACACACAAACACCTGCTCGCACATCCGCATGTGCCCACGCACACATCAGTCCTGTTTTCCTGTAAGTATTAACTCTGACGCTTTGAAAGCCTCTTGCAGATATCTTATAAAGTTCCAGTAGCATACTGGCTATAAAATCTTCATTTATGAAGCTGCTTTTTTTTAAATTAAGAATATAAGCGATCCTGTGTCTCTGGAGCGTTTGCTGGAATGACCACCATTTCTTCAGCCTTTTGTTTGAAATAGTCCATTTGCCAGAAGTTATTTCCGAGAAGCTTTGAAGGGCTGGACTCGGAAGCCGAGCCAGGAGACGTTAGTACGCTGGCAAATGGCTGCGCGGTTCTTGCTTTGGCTATTGTTTGCCTCTGTGAGGAGGAATGCCGTGGTCCCCTACCCGCGAGCAATTTTGCTCCAAGGCACAGTAAGGAAAGGTCAGCATCCGGCAGGTGAAGAGAGTGTTGCAGAAGTCTGCAAGGCAGAGGGGAGCGCAACTCACAGAAAGGATGGCTATAACGAAGCTGTGCAAATTAGGCTGCTTTTCCTACACAGTCACTGTTTGATGTTACCAGCTATCGTTTTCTCAGTGAGATGCCCCTGGAATCTGATCTTTGGTTTCAAAAAGAACCAGACGATAAAAATAAATGGAAGTGTCTTACACATTTATGCAATCAGATAAATATAATTTTCATTTTCACTAGTAACAATGTCTCATTTTACTATTTTGCCTCTGTCTTAGGGGACAGACTAGCACACTCGTATTTTTCTTATTACTTAGGGATTTAATATCATATTGAATCAAATATTTTTATCGTATTGAGGATTTCTGCATTGGAAATGCTACTGATTTAATAATTAGAGTACCTAAAGAAAGGATAAGCCTGTATTTTCTATTTTAACCCTCTGTGAAGACTTGCAGAAGGTGTTCACATTTACTGAGTATTTTACAATTTATACTGACATGTATTTTTTCTCCTCACAGCTGAACGCAATGAATGGATGAACATCTTGATTTCAGATTTTATTTGGAAATGACTCCAAGCATCCTAAAGCTTATTCAGTTAAATTAATCTTTCATTATTCACGAAAACCCTAAAGAGCAATATTCTATAATTCTTACAGTAGAAGTCTCCGGTCTTCTTAAGTTAGAGGCAACTATACTCAGCAAGAGAGTGAATTTCCAACATGCACAACATACTAAACATTTTACTGTTCCTTATGAGGAAATCATTACCTGTATGTGTCACTCTAAATTGCACTTAAAACTTCCAGAGGGCTTGGCCTATATCTTGTAAGGACAAGCTGTAATATTATGAAAACACTGTGCAAGAACTTGCTACTCCAAATGATTTTATGTTTAAGGCTTTATACTTTTCATATCTCTAAATTCTGATTAGCTACTTGGATAACTGAATTCTAAAGAATGAAATTTGCCATCTGCTAGAAATGGAAGCCATACTGGAAAAGCTAAAAAAGCGTGCATTCTCTAATAATTCTGTGTCGTGAAAATTCTACCAGGAATATCTTTTATCTTCCTTTATACTCACTTTTCCCAGTGTGGTAGCCCATTATGTACACGAGCAAGCACCATAGTTGTTAAAATATCATAAAAATTTATATTATTTATTCCATTCTAAAGGGGTAACAGTATCCCCGTAGAGCACCACGAGTTCTTTATTATAATAATGCTGTATATTTGCAGATACGCAACAAGGAAAACTGTTAAAAGGACAAGGATTAAAGAGGTAATTATCATAACATTTTAGAGATTACTCTTAAAGCTACAGTTCCTCTATGACCATGATTCCACATTGTGCTTAAATTCCTCTGAACTGGGGAGATCTTCTACAGGCAAAGATCTACATTTTTGGAAAAAAACCCCAAAGGTGTCTCTCTCCAAAAACCACCCCAAACATACCCCCTAATCAAAGAAACCCTTATGAGCAAGAATGGACAATAACCTCTCAGAAAACTCTGCATAAAGGGTTCAGTTTTCATTGTATTAAGAAATATCAGTCTATTTTGACTTAACTCAGAATCAGCTTGAGTTTTTATTATAAGTCATTTTAGGTATTTTCCTGTTATTTATATATCTAATAAACTCCTGACAACAAGTAGACTGGAAGAGTACTGTTATAATACCCAGAATCATCATGAATATTTTTTTCTTTTATGCAGGTACATAATGCTAAAATTAAACATATTGCATAATCCCAGATAATTGGACTGTAATCTCATTTCAATTCTTATTTCTAGAGAAAGAAGGCATATTAGTTATGGTGTTTAGTCTATGCTCATTGCGATCCAAATGCTGAGTACACACAAAGTGCAAACCGGCTGTCCCCATTCTTTTTATCTCATTAACATATGAAATATTCTACGTCTAAACCATATCAGTCATGGTAAGACATAAAGATAATTCTTAAGTCAGAAATGATCTTGTTCTAAATTGTTATTCTTCACAGTGATTAGATGATTTTTTGACAGTCCATTTAAAGCTGTTCCATCAGAAAATTCTCATCATCTATGTGTTCTAAATAATACTAACCGTTAAGATTACTGCTATGAGACCTTTTTATAACTTAGTACTTACACAGTAAGCCTTCACACTAATTAGTATATGTTTATTAGACTCACATTCCTTTAAAAAAAAGTTTAAAATCCCACCCTTTTTCATGCTATTTACGTAATGTACATTTGCAGCAACACAGTTAAAGTAATGATCTTTGTGATCTCAGATTAAACATACTCTAAATGTATAAAATATTACACAACACAAAAGGAGAAAAGTGATTAAAGGAGCACAAGCAAAATGCTCTTATGTTTTCCAACAAAGTGGAAGAGAAAAATAATGATTCGGGAAGCTTGTTTCTATCATATAGAGATGAAAGAAGTGCAAAAGAAAACATCTTCCTGATGCTATTGAGTTATGTGTTGCTATGCACTAAAAGAAGAGAGAATAAAAGCAGAAATACTAAGGCCTGAAAGATACACTCTGCCTCCATTTTCTTTTTAAAGAAGGAATAGTAAAGGATTCACAAATAAAATATATACTTTATTAACTATCATTTTATGCAAAAAAATCTTTAGGGAAATAATCTGTCAACTATCATCTGACAATACTCAGTTACAGAGTACATTTTGCATGCATTGTTGGGATTATTCTGCCACATATAGCATACTCACAGTTTTGGAACCCAAACCAAACAGTTACCATAAGGACTTACCAACTACCGTAAAGGAATACCCACAGGTATGAAAACAGGAATATTGATAACTTCTACTGGAAAACCAGAAGATTTTCTCATATTTCTTTATAAATACTTTTTCAGAAAAAAAGACTCACTAAGTTTTCATGAAATTCACATTCAGAATTTCTGAAAACAAGACATACCAAACTTTTATAACAAACTTTATTTTTATTATAAATCAGGGTATTGGGAGAGCACTCTTAGAAACTATGCTTTACTATACAGTAAAAAGTCATATTAAGTGTATATTGCTGATTTGTGCACAAACTGGCATTTGCTAGTCTGACTTTTGTAGCTAGTGAAGTCTCAGATTGATGATTCTGCCTTTATGTATGATATTAATTTATTTTTTTTTAAATTCTGAGGTCTCCATTCACACTTTATATGAAATTGGCAACAAAAATAATTAATTACACTGGCGCTTGGATCCAGGTTAAGAATATGTTTATCTCATCGCAAACCAAGGCATGATCTGAACCGTGACCTAGAGTTCAATCTCTTTTTATTTTTTTTTTATTTTGTTCCTAAGTACACTGAAGGGAAAACACTTTCCAAATTACTTAAAAACCATATGACAGAGTGTGTCAAGGTTTAAATTATTGATATAAAATCACAGAATATTCTCACTATAAAGTGACAAGATCCCTACAGTATATTTTAGGATAAAGAAAAGAATCTGGACCATCTGCAGTCACTTGTAACTATGCAGTCACTTGTAACTATTGCTACAATCTACATCTGCTGTCTGCAGATGATAAATAGGATGTCTTGAGTAAGCATTTAACCACTCAATTAATATAATTGCTAGATAATGAAGATCAAATTATTGGCAACAATTAGCTTTTTATATTTTAATAAGGCAAAATTAAAAACTAACATTTATGTTTCTACTAAAGGTATTATATGGCATTTTCTAAATCAAAAAAATTGTGGGAAAGTTTTGGGGTTTTTTAATATAAAGTAACATTTCACCCTCCACTTACTTGGCAATGATGTTTTGAATATCGTTGCATTCTTCCAAGTTTATACTAATCTCAAAGCGAAGCAACTGATTTTTTTTTATGCTTCTATTAAATGTCTGCAAGAACAAAGTCTAGTGGAAAATATTTAAAATGTTAAAAAAAAATATAAGGTCCTCTCATGTTTCTGTGATTGTTATGTTCACATTCACTACCAACTTCCCAGTTATTATACATGACCAAAAAGTCTCTTCTTTTGAGTTAAATCCCAAAGTGGCAACTTCTAGTCTTCTACAAAGCACCATTCCTACTCTTTCAGGAAAAACCACAGTTCAAAGGTAAAGTCCAAGTCAAAGTATTTTCACAACTTCTTTATAACTAGCAGAATTATTGTAAAAGGAGGAAGCTGGGGGCTACTGTAATTCCCACATTAGGGTTTTGCACTGTAAAGCACAAACTACAGCGGAGTCAAAATGCACTTGGGATGCCCTGCTCCTTCACAGTGACCTACCCTCAACCCTCTCTACTTTGCAGGATCACACAGTACACTCCTACAAACAGTTCAGAACAACATCACCAAAAGGTTTTCATGAGTTGCTTACGTTGCCTATTTTCCTAGTCTCCAGTGAATAAGAAGACTTGAGTCGCACCATGAAGTTCTTGCATTTGCTCTCTGACCTGCTTAAGCTTACAACCTGAATGCTTAACTGAAGATTGTCCTGAAATAACTCTGCCCTTTGAAAGGCCGGTGGGATGAAGAGATTGAGCACGTGGAGAAAAAAATTTCAGAAGTTGCGAGAGTACTGAAGTGAAAATGAAGAGAGCTGTCAAATGTTTGGGATGCCTAATCCCAGAGGCAGACTTGCAGCCTGACAGAGGGGGCCTAACACAAGGGTCGATCCTGAAACCCAGAAGATAACATGAGGATTTCGACAGAAAGCTGTGCTGATACATGAGTATTTGTGAGGTGGGTAGAGCTGAAATGGATAGAGACTAAGTACTGTTGTGGTCCCAAAGAAATTAAAGTGGCAATAATTCTACTAAGAGAGTAAGAATTGCTGAGTTATTGACAAGGAAAACAAGCATAATAAATTTTTCAGTTTAGCATATTGTTTGATACTACTATCTCTATTATACAAATAAATAGAGATAAATTTGTGTAGAATTTGATGACGAGCTCTCTAGAAGGGCATATCTGCCTACTGAATGCCAGAGGAAAAGCTCCTAATAACCTGCTCTGACTTTAAGAACACAGACCTTGAAGGAACTTCTGTACATCAGTGAGAAGAGTCCCGAGTCCATGGAAACACTTTAAAAATCTTATCATAGCCTTTCTTTATGCCAGTTCAGTTTTCTGCCCCTTGCCACTATCATTAGAAAGAAATTAATTTGATAATGCTTTTATTCAATTTTTAGTCTGAAACCTGATAAAAATCACAAATGGGGGGAAGTGCAAATATCGCAAGTGACATCCAAACATACTGCAGGTCTTGTACGTTAAGGCAAAGAAAAAGTGAATCTGAGGAGTTGAAATGAGTCAAAACAAAGTGAAAGCAGAATGACAAAGAGAATGCACAAACATGCAAGAGCACAGTAAATAAGAAGACTAATATGCAGAAAATTTCCTAATATCAGTGTGTTGAGGAAGTAAAGAGATATTAAGTTGCATGTATTTTTTTGCCACAATTTTAGAAATTTTACTGAAAGTACAAGTGTAAAATCTGCCATGATATATTCATGGCGTAGATCTCTGAGCCTATTTAGAAATCAGAGGTACGTTAACATAGCTACTGCAGGTACCGTGGATCATAAAGGGCAGGACCTGAAAGTGTAACTGACACTTAAGCATTAAACAACATATTATGTAAAGACTACATAATGTATAGCGCAGCATACCACAACCAGTCCTTTTTCTTTTCAGCACACTCTTGAAGACATTATATACGAAAAAAAGTCAAATGAAAAATATTTGTAACGCAGAAAGTAAAAACAAAGGTTTGGCTACAGAAACACTTAACATCTTTAATCACTCATTTTTATTTTGCAAGACAAACCAGACATAATTTGAAATGGCTCAGTGAGCTGTAAAAAATTGACAGTAGATGTATGTGAGAAGACTGAAAAAGCAATTATCTGAAACTAATTTGAGAGTTTATCAGGCAGAAATTAGACTTTTATGGGTAAAGTTAGAGTTTTGTATTAAAAGCAATACAGTAAAACATATAAAATTTCAAGGGTAATATAGTTAAAACCTCCTTGGCAAATAACTGATTTGTGTCTGTACAGCTTCTGCATTCTCAATAGCATTTATTCAAGTAGGAAACATTCTAAAATAACAAATAATAAAAAATACCATAATAAATAAGTAAGGGGGGAAAAAGCTCTCTTTGGCTTTCAAGAGATTTTGTATCTGACTTCCCCGACATTATGGATGCCAAACTAGTATTGTCAGTGTCTGAAGAGGTTGGCCAGAGTTCACATCAGATATGCAGTTCTTGTAAGACTGTTTTTGGAAAACGCACAGTAGAATGAGTGCCGTATGTCTTTCACTGGTCCCAAAGAATAATTTTGTAACTAATTTAGAGTGTTTTGTACATTTTTAAAAGTGAATAGATGCTACACTAGGGCAAAATCTACTTAGACTATGTAATTACATCAAGATTTATATTCTCTTATGTTAAAAGCAGTAAGAAAGTAGTATTTTAGAGCTTGGATTTCCAAGAGCTGTCCTGTGGATCTAGAAGATACCAATCCTACAATACCCCGTGCAGAAATTATTATTTAGTGGCCAAATTCTTGTTTATGTAAATAAGGTTTTCCAAGAAAACAAGTGACTGCTTAGAGTACATTCACATCTAACATGAAATAATATCCTATCAGGTTGCAAAATGAAGGTCCTGAAAGTTAGGAAATAATAGAACTCAGGTTAAACCTTGAGCCTATGAATAAAGGAGTTAAACGATTGGATAACTGCTTCATTAATCACTTTGTACGGTATTAATGCATTCAAACAAACACTGGACTGAATTAATTTCTACAGGCAACCTTAGTGCTAGCATTTCCCCAGTTCTCAGTCATCAGCCTTGCAGTCTTTTTTAACATAACTTATATACGAGCTATATGCATAATGACTTCTATAATTATAGTATTTTTCCTAAAATAACTTTGAATACTTCAGAAAGATCATTTATTTCAGGAGGTAAAGATCTGAATATTTCTGTAGGATCATTATGAAATCTTCTGTCTTGAAAAACTGTGTTCATTGCACAATTTAATTTAGCTGATTAGATGCAAAAGTCAATTTTAAAACAAAACAAGAAATCAAATATAAGTAGTCTTTCACTAAAAAAGGTAAAATTTAGATTCCTGGCAGGAATTCTTTCATTTTAAAGATTCATATCTTAACGAATATTGGAGCAACCATTATTGTCTCTCTAGTGAAGAACAGTAGTTCTCTGCCTCATAATTACTGATTTGGTAGATAACTGAATCTATTCTCTTCCCAGAATCCAAAGAGCTCGTACTGTCAGTGAAAAATGTTGGTACAGTGTGCAGTAAAAGCACACTTTGCAAAGTGTGGACAAACTTCTTGGATCTAAAAATAATTACATGTTCTGATGACTGAAATGACCAGAAAGCAGCAAAATTAATTCCTTGTATTTCAGTATGACGACAACATATTCTAGGACAAACGTGCATAGAATTACTGCATTCAGTGATTCAGTTCAATTAGATAATTACATTGGGTTTATATTTTCTGAACATTTACAATACCCTTAAAGGTTTGTGAAGGATGTTTTATAAGCCAAATTCATTGCCAAAGAAATACTATTTTACTACATCTGTCCTTTGCAACTTCCAGATTTTCCTCTAATCGCATGTTCTAAATTCTTTGTCAGATCTATTTCTTAAAACTCTGATGATAATATTCCACTGCCATAGTACAGTACGGGTTATATTTGGGAAATATGGGGAAAACATAAGCTCTTAAATATACATTTTATGACGAAGTAGGAATTCCTTGACCTTGTTCCAATATCACTATTTACCAGTATTATGCTAACATGGGAAGAACTTCCATATCTTTGTTTTTACTTAATGACCAGTCCAGTCTTCCAAACGCAAAAGTAAAACTGTGAGTTTAAGACTGCACAAACTGTTTTGTGCCATTCCAGAAGCAAAACCCGCAGCACTGAAATATTTAATTCTGACAGCAGCCAAGGGGATTTATCTGCACGAATTCTGGCTGCAGTCAAGGTGGTACTGTTGGTTTGGCCCTTTGGCAGTGTAATGGACTAAATAACTGAAAGCTCCTTTTACAGCTCACTGTGTTAAGCACAGATGTCCTGAACGTTGGAAGCACCAGAGCTGCACCATGACAGACCAGTGATTTTAACATAAGGTGATGGGAGTTAGCAAGGGTTTTGGGAGATGGTGTAAGATTTCTGTGTGGGTATTGGAAAGACAGAGTGCAAACTTGGAAAGTACCACCCACCTTATTTCAGCATCTTATCATATAGGTATATATCTTAAACAGGTGCCTCAGCAGCAAAGCACAGATATCTACTTGTATGATCTGTGGTTCAAATGATGTGGGTCAAGTAAGTGAGTACAGTACAATATTTAACTATGAAAGTGAAGAGGCTGTAAAAAGCTAACGTTTGTCATTCTTTCTATGGATCAGAGTGTTTGTTTGAAAGGATAGCATATGTATTATGAGGATGTATTCCTTAACACAATTTATAGCTGATTGTTATATTGTTTATAGTTGGGGGAAGAGGAAAAAGATGATGGAGGAGAGATTCTTGTAAAAATCAATGTTTGTGCGTGTAAATGTTTTTAAAAAACCAGCTGTTTTGATTGTACTGGCCTATACAAATGAAGTCAAGTGATTCTTAAGGGGTTTTTTGCCCCTATCCAGGACCTTATTTTAAATGAGAACAGAGATTATCTTCATTCATTGACATTCTGAGTACATTGTTGCAAACAGGCTAAAGGAGAGACTCATTTTCTAAAGCCCGTCCTTGATCATTCCAAGATTTGTCCCTAAAGGGCAGTTTCCATTTTTTTTAGCCAGGTCTAATTCTTTTTTTTTTTTTTCTTTTTTTTTTTTTAATTAAAATGATAATATTCCATCCATATTCCTTTGAGAAGAAGAGCTTAATCTTTACATTGCCATTATGTGATACCTTACATGTCATTACATGATAGTGATTTTGCTATTACTCAATAACTATGTTAATTTCAAACATAAGAGGTAAGAATATCTCCTTCCCAACACTTCCTTCCATATTATTCCATCTTTAAACATACAGTCTTTCTTCTTCCTTTACACAAACATCATTACCAGATCTTTCCCACTATCACAGCGTTCCTTAATCTGTTAGTCTTAATATAAGTAAAGTTGTTTTTTATCATCAGCGAGTCTATGCAATAGCAACGTAATCATGAGCTTACTGGTAAATCATTATGTTTCTATGTTAGCCTCAGCTTACACTGAGCAGAGCTCTACAGTTGCAAAATCCACACTTGGCTATGCCTTAACAATTACTTTTACAAGTCACAGATTATTTCATCCATTACATTTTTCAGACAACTGCAAGTGAATAAATGAATATACATATTTTTTTTTGGTATCTGACCAAGTGATGAAACTATGTGCTTTTAATATAAAATAACTACAAACAAAGAACTTCTTTAGTTTATGTCTTTATTACTGAGATTATAGAAAACAGTTATTGCCTTATTCTGAATTTAAGTTTTATACTATGCTTAATGAGGCTTACTAAATCTGACACATGGTATCTAGATACCACGGTGATAGATACATTAGAAATACCAAAACAGATATATTAGACAGGCAAAATTAGCACTGTATGTGCTAAGGTTGATTGATTACTTGATGAGTATTATATTCCCTTTACTGTTCTCTAAACCCCAGCTTTATTAACTCTAACCAATTTTCTCCAGCTCTTCAATTTGTAGAACTAATTGTGCCTAATTTCAGCTTCCTCCATTTAGCTGGTGAAGACTTAAGAGACAGAAGACTTCTACAGAAACACAGAATTCAACTATATATATAAAAAGCAGATTTTTAGAAACTGAAACTTGTTTAAATGTAAATATATATTAACTGAAATGTTTATTTACAGGCAAATGCCTGCATATGAATGTTTAATAAATTTAATTCCAGATTTTATTTTTTCTTGCAGGATAATCTGAGTCTTGGTTGAGTTCAAGTTCATGTTATTCTATAAAACCTTTATACTTTTCCTTTATTAACTAAAAAAACATGGCAAAGAGGTATTTGTTTTGTTTTCATTGTTTCTGAATTAAATTTATAGCACTAAAGACCATACTTGTGATTTATAGAGGAGAGTGTCTTTTCTCCTACTCAGAGCATCGATTTTCTATACCAATTTAAAGGAGACACTGCATCTATAGAACAGGTAATGAATAACTTCTTCATAGTCTGAGAGGCACTCTAAATAAACATTTGCAAGAATTGATCTCATCTTTATTTTGTCCTCTGTCTTGGGAAAAGGTTTGTGTAAATTGTTATTAATATTAATCTAATTTTCATAGCAATAACTTTGTCCTCTATGTGGATAAAGATTAAAAAATACATATGAAAATTAATTTGGCAGTAGCCATACATTTAGAACCATGTATAAATTCATAATTTAAACTACTACTGACCACTGAACACTTCAATCAAAAATTCCGTTTAGGAACATCAGATGCATTAAATAGTTTGGAAGACGAGCTGGTCCTTTGGAAACTCATCATATCATTATTACAGGGGCATAAAACTGACTGTTAAGATTTTTTGCAGTGTTGTATGAATAAAAACAGTTTTCACAATTAAAAAATGATTTGGATAGAAAAAACATTTGTGGGAATTTAAAGAACTGTTATATATTTGTGTGTTTTGGTTACAGGGTCAGAGTTAAGTTAGGTTGACTGTAAATTCAGCATTTGCTATGTATTTATGGTTTAATTTGACAAAATAATTTATTTTGCTTTATTTGTTTCCTTTCTTTTTTTTAGCAGAAAATACACTGTCATAATTTCATTTTATTTTGTCGTTGTAAGTGAGCTTCCACAGAAAGTGCTTTACTGTTAAACAATCCTCTCAAGCAGCAATGGCAATTTAATTGGGTCTCTGTAGACTTATTCTGAAACCATTTAGTGCAAAGGCGTAATCTCCTATCATGACATAATAATGTGGTCTCCATGGACTAACTTAGAGATTGCTTTGACACTGTAATGGCAATATAATAACTTCATATGAGACTCTGCATGGATTTCTACTAAAGCAACTTCTGCCCTGTAATAGCTGCACTGTAATGCCCACTTAATGCAATATTCTGACTTGCTCTGTCCTCGTTACAAGACTTACAAGTACTATCATATGAAAGCAGAGTACAGCAGCCCTAGAATCTGGTCCCCGACAAGCACTGGTAAAGGAGCCTTACAGAAACAAAAGAGGAAAAAGGACATGTGTAAGTAATCTCAGTATATTCTCACAACTAAAAAGCCTTAAAACAGCAAAGGAAGACTTAAACAAATGTAATGCACTTTACTTAATAAAGAATTAGAAGATTTAGATAATACTGCTGCTAGCATGATAATACTCCCACGACTTCACAACTCCAAATATTTGGAGTTGTGAACACCCCACATTCTTGTATGCAGAAACCCCTCTTCGCCTCGTCCTTCACTTTCCCTCCACCTCAATGATAATTTAAATTAAGCCTGGAAAAGTTTCCTGGAAGCCTATCACTCATGTTTGGAGTTCAACTTTTCTCTCTCTGGCATGGAAATATTTTAATGGGAATAAGTTTGGGATTCTTAGAGAACTTGTGGGAATTACCTGGAAAGGTAATTTCTGGTCCCACCAGACTTAGAACTCTGTGACTGGAAAACTTCTGGATCTGATCCCACTTCATCCAAAAATGCTGGCACACAAAATTCACCAGAATAACACTTTCGACCAATTTTTTCTATATTAAAAAAACTACCATTAAAATACTTAAAAAAAAAAAAAACTTATAGGAAAGACGAAAGAATTGAATGCGACCTAGTTTTCTCATTCTTCTCTCAGGAACTCAGAACCTAGCAGAGATTAATTAGGAGATCATGAAGATAATAGGTATATGTGAATCACTTCGTATCGGAGCTATGAGACTAAGAGGCAACACCAAGAACTTTATACACACAAGTTCTTTGTGGATTTTCTTCCCCCCCTCCCCCCGCACTATAAAGCATGTATAAGGAAAATAAAGAAATGAAAGAGGACCATGCCTTCCATAACCCTGGGAGGAGGTACCTTGAATATACAAACAGGAAGTGTCAAAATGAAAGTTTCCAAATACCAATGGCTATAGCTTGTAAGACTTAAGTAAAGTTGAATAAATGTTTTCTGGATGACAATACAGATCCTCAGGAGCAGCATCCCACATTAAATATATAGATGTGGTTTTGGAAAAAGCTTGGGTGCTCAAGCTTTCATACAAATTCAAACAGTTCTAAATTTTCCCAAAATTCAAGACGTGCAGTAGAACAACTCTAGCAAAACATGTTTTGCTAGTTGACCTCAATGTATCCATAACTGACTGTTACATACATAATTCAAAATCAGTTCATGGAAGTAAAAAGAAAATCCTATGGTACTATGATTAAAGTCAAAGAGCTTGGAGGAACAAGATGCATTTTAGCATTAGCAATAACTACAGCAGAAAAAGCAACTAGTTTAAAGAGTGATACTTTTATTTGATCCAAAGTAATTATACATTCCTATTTAGTCAGTTCCTGGAAGAAGCTGTGTTTATGCAGAGCCAGTCATCTTTGTTAAAGTCAAAGGTGAATATTATGTGGTACAGATTCTAACCTAGAAAAATCCCTCCATTTTAAATTGTAATAGTCTTGCTGCATTTTTTGAAACAATTTCAGTACGTGCTATTAAAATTCTAAAATGTGTTTTATGTTCGGCATGTTGCAGAAATATTAACCTCAATATATTGAACGAATTACAAAGACTATTTGACATTTGAATCATCAAGAATTTATCTCTTTTTTTTTTAAGCATTTTTTGTGCTTATTGCACTAACTTCTAATTTTTCGGGGTGTATTAGAAAACCCAGTATACTATACCATAAGTAAAAATATAAATTATGCCTGCAAGATTTTACTTTGTGTGAGTGCATGTACAAAAGCATTCTGCTTCGCCTACGTATTTCTCAGTGTGTAGGTCAGGTCCAACAAAAATTGATGTGGCTACACTTTCGAAGACACTAAATTCCTATTTCCTCTACCGAAATAGGCAGCCTAATAAGGAAGATGGATACTATTTGTATCTCCCTTGGAGAAGGTTAAGGCTAGGCCTTTGAAGTCCTAGAGTATCAACACAGAAAAGAGAAAGAGAAAAGGGATGAATGTTTCAGTTGGGGGAAAAACTCTAGTCATAGCTGTTAGCTGGTAAAATTTGAACTACGAGAGACCAGATGCCATGAGCTTTGCGCTGCTCACAAAACTCTTTGTTTCTCAATAGGGCATCCTTGTAAATTTCCCTCTAGTCTCAAAAACAACGATGGAAGGACTAAACACCCCAAACGCTTTCTCCAAGTCTATCAACTCATAAAATTTTAAATGTAAATTTTATATGTAAAGATTAAATAGGATATCATTCATTTGATGTTTTTCCTTTTGTGCTTGAGTCAGATTCATTTATTTTTGGACTTTAATAAAAGAGACTTCTTAAAAATATTAGAAACTTAAATTGTCATTAAAGTAGTTCTTATCTCATCCGTGCTAGAAGCAGCTTTTTTTTATTATCCCGTGTTTAGTTTTTCAAGACTTCAGAAAGTACTTAGTATAAATGTTTTAACTGCTTATCACAGATGCAAGAAGCAAGCTGGCTTCAAGTCAGTAAAATGGAATGCAGAAGTACCTTGTTGAAAATTGAAAGAAATTAATTTTACAACAGTAAACTGAAAAATAAAATCTCTGCAACATAAACACCCTGCTGAAGGAGCATTTTGTTATCCGGACTATCTAACAGCTCCTTTTGATTTGCCTTCAACACACTTTTATTACTTTAATTGGAAAACAGTAAAAACAGGTCTTATTATAACAGCTATGCAAGTACTCAGATTTCTTTAAATGGCCTTAGGAAAGAAAAAGGAAATTTTGGAATAAAATTCTTTCCAGGCTATTTCCTATGATGCAATAATGCAAAGGATCCCATGGAGATTGCTGTGTCTTTACCGTCAGGGCGGGGGGCAGTACATGGGTCACAGAAGTTTTTTTCCACATAAGACATGAAAATCATAAATGTTAATTGAACTTGTGTCTATTTAGTGATTACTTGAAGTGACAGTAAAAAGAACTGAAGAGGAAGATTTTCATAATGGGGCTACATGTTCTGACCCTTATCAGTACAAGTTTTGATAAGGGTAATTCCAGGAGACAAATGAAAACCAGCTGCTTCCATAAATGATGTCGGAATCAGAGTTAGATGGACACTGAGAAGCAGCTTCTTAGTTAAAAGTAGATCTTAAAGAAATTGTTACTCGCCGTTGACAATGCACAATAAATAAATTGATGTAGAGCTAGAAACACAATAAGACTTCTTCATCCAATAACTTGTAAACTATGTTTAAAACATGGAATATAATATAGACACAAATAAAGCTGTATGTTAATCACTGAATATAATATCAAGTACAGAAGTACTGTCAATTTTTGACATAAGCAAGCATTACTTGCAGTAAATGTAGTGGATCTTACAGATATCTCATAAGGTGGCTTATGAACATTGTCACCATAATACATCAAGCATATTCACATTTATAATGTATCTTTTTTTGTGTTTTTTAATTACTGTAATTAAGGCTACACATAACTGTCACTCCAGCACACAACTCCATAATCATCTTTGACTTATTTCTTTCTCTAAATGCTCTCACGTACCCTACATCCAAAAATCTGCACATTGTCCCTTCATGTCATCAAAGACTTGGTCTTTCCAACGTTAAGGTGACTAGGCTGTCAACGTTTCAAGTACTGAGCCATCCTCTCCCTTATTCACTAAGAATATTTTTAAAAGATCATTTTCTAGCCTGTTGATCTCTTTATATCATTAACCTCTTGGCCTTAGTTTACAACCATCCCTTCTTCTACTTCCCAAAACTATTCTTTGTTTGCTTTCGTTTTCAAGGTCACCTCCACATTCTACCGATCACTTCTGACATGCTTATTCCTGACTCCTACTGAATCACTCCATTGCTACATTTCCAAGCAAGCGCATTTATACATTTTCCTATGTAATCTACTCTATGTGGTTGTAAGGGACTTGCACAGATAGCTCTCATGATCTTCTCTTTATTTTTCCATTACGGCAGCGGGGCAGAGCACATGGTCACACAACCACGTCCAAGGAGAGTCTGAGAAAACAAGGTTCATTCTGCCTGACGGAGAAGACAGAGGAGGGATCTTATTTCTGTTTACAGCTGCCCACTGCAAAGACGTGGAGAAGACAGAGACAGAGGTGTGCAGCAACAGGAAAAAGGCAAGGGGAAACACTGGGTACAGGAAATTCTGATTAGATATTAGGATTTTTTTTTCCTACCATGAGCGTACTCAAACACTGGCATGTGAACCAAAGATGCTGAGGAACTGCCATCCCTCAAGACATTCAAAACTCGCTGGGGTAACCTGACCTGGTTTGCCCTGCTGCAAGGCGTGTGAGGGGCAGAAGTGGCTGGAAAAGATGACCTCCAGAGTGCCTTCCAAGCCAGAAATTAAAGTGATATTCTGCTGATGCAAAAAGTAAAAGTGATGAGTGCCATAAATGCCTCTGTTACAAACTGTAACAAATACAAAATTATTGGACAAAGCCCCATAATATGAGAGCTTTTATACACCAGTTTTATTTTTACTGATATACTGCTTATATTACAAGCTGTAACTAAACCCTGCATACTGCCAGGATACAGATTAATTTTTTCATAATTTTCTATTGGATCATCAGTTTTCCTCACACACAAAATGCAAGCAAATACCTTTACAGCTTTACAACAAAAGGAATTATTCCAGATATACTAGAATATGGCATATCTATTATATCTTTTCCTTCCTAAATTCAGTGACATATAGTGTACATTTCACAAAAATAAGTAGTATTTACTATGATGTAAATTGAGAAGATATTTCCTAGGCATGGCGTGAACAAGAGCCAGAAGTTTTCTACTTTTAATTTATTTATTTTTTTTATATCGCCACTTTTCTCATTCTGACCATCTCTGAGAGGTTTCAATTTATAATGTTCTTTTTTTATATTCTCAACACAGCAATCAAATCTTTAGACCTTGAGGAGAAGGAGGAAATTAAGGCCATTAACATGTTAGAGAATTGTTTGATTTACTCATTATAAATTATTCTGAATCTGAGCAGCTCATAAGACATGCCCAAAGGGAAGACAAATTTTGATTGGCAGTGTCAAAAAAGTCAAGGACATAGAGAGGTTTTGTTAATAATTGCTAAGTGCCATTAAGAAATGCCGTTTTCTGTCTGTCCAGAATCATGGTGAATTCTGATCCAGAATTTCCCAGCTATCAAACATAGCAAGATCTCAATTTACAATTAAAAGACAGGTTAAGAATACACCTTCATCTGCTGTAAATATTCTCTTAATAACTACAAAAGATGAAAACACTTAACAAACTAGTCAGGCTAGAAAAGCAAACGAAGATAGTAACCCCCCCTCAGAGACAAGTTCAGAGGTAACTATGCAAGCAGTCCTCTACATCATGGTTTCCTAGATATCCCCTATCTCCTTTTTCTCACTAAATCACAAACAGGAAGGATCACTTTATATAGCCATACCTATTAAAAAGTTCATTGGTTTTTAAACTAGGCAGCTTATGCTTCTGTTTTTGTGCCAAATACCCAAAACATGACTGCACAGTGATAAAAAGCCTCCTGACAGGCCCGGCGGCCTGGCACAGAAGTGAGATCGGACAGCACTTCCACATGTCACCACACGCGTACTACCCACAGGGAAAGTACATTTTCTATTTTACCTTTCTTGTTCCAATACCTGTGGCCCAGATATGGATTGCTACTTAAGGCATATCACTGTGCTTACTATAAAGGAGAGAAAGCTAATCCAGGCAGATACTTCCCAAAGTCCAAAACCTACCACCAAGTGTCCTGCTTTCGGCTGGGACAGAGTCACCTCTGCAGAGCCGTTCAAGTGCCAGAGGTGGCAGCTCCCAGCCTTCGCTGACCCACCTTTCAGTAGAGAAGTGGCTTCTAGCATCTCACTCTGCTATTGAAGACACCTGTGTCTATTACCACAGACAAAATAGGAGAGATTCTGAAGGGCATTAAATACAGCTTTGCATCAACTATCAAAGGTACTTGTGACAAACAGAAACACCAGTTCAACATCAGCCAATATGACCTTGTCAGAACCCCACCTTTACCCTGTGACTCCTTGTGATTAGGTGATTAATAGCATAAAACCACTGTAACTGCCCTATGTCAAGCGCGGCAGGTTCACAGTCTATGTGCCAATTAAATGCACAAGCTTCCAGAAAAATGCTTGCCAACAGAAGTAAATTCTGCAAAAATCCAGTTTTAAGGAAAGCAAAAGCCACAATATTCTAGGAACGGAGGAAAGAACAATCCTACCATGCCTCCACCTGAATCTAGCCAAACAACTTAACTGAAAAAACAGGTGACAGGCCTTGCAGATGCAACTGTGCAGATGAACAACTGTGACTAAATATTTGGGCCTTCCCAGATTTTGGAAGAGGTTCTGCCCTTTGTGTATCAATCAAGGGTAACAGTCCAGACAAACCCGGATGCCACAGCAGTCCTGTGCCTCTGGGCTGTATGCGACACACTCTTGGACCATAGTGTTGTCACTTCCTTAAGTGCTTAATATATAAACTTTTAGCACTAGCTGTGATGGAAGATGGGGGGAAAAAGGTCATCAGAATACAGTTTATGTCACTAGTATTACAAAGCTGTTCACTACAATGAAGACAGACACATGGATGTGCATATTTGTATAACATTTTTTTATTACTTGTAAAAACTCTAGTAGGGTAGCCAGCTAAAAAGTCAGGTGTGGATTTTTTTTAATATTGCCACCACGCTCCCCCTTCCAGGCAATGTTCCCCTCTAGCGATTTTAAAGTCCTGTTTATTTTCTGAAGCCATCTTGATGTCTGTATGTCGGTCTTAAATAAATAAGGCAGTCCATCTACGCTCTTGGGTATAGCATATTGTCTCAGTAACATTCTGTGAACAACTAAAGGCTGACACAGGATTCTCTTCTAATTTTCAGAAATAGTAGTTCAGTGCTCTGTGTTTAGAATTAAATGCACTTTACAAGGAATTTTCTACGCATGGAAATTTTTAAAGCCAATTAAGATCAAAATATTCTTTTGGCAGTAAACAATTTTTTTTGTTTGTATTAGAAATGCCATATTGGTTTTTTGCAGCTGTAGCTTTATTATTGCAGACCACTAAAATTACAAAGCAGCTGCAACCATTGCATCAAGTTCTTTTGTTTCATTTTTACAAGATCACAGATAATTAACATTTTATTTTGAAAGCATTTTTTCTTTAAAAAACAATCCACTAATCATTCATTTTTAATGTACTGAGCTAAGGATTTGTCTTTGATATCAGTATCACAGACATTGCACATCTGTAAATTTGAAATGATAGGACAGTAAATACCTTCAGAAGGACAGACATTGCCTTTGAAGTCAGTATATATATGGTGTAACATAAATGTAATTTCACAGCAAACTGCCTTTTATTGCTCACTGTTGTTCTGTCCTGACACTCAGTGTCTTGTAAAAAACAATCTGAACTTAGATATAAATAAATAATGTAATACTTTCCTTTAAACTCTTCTGAAAATAAGTGAAATGGAGACAGGCTATTAGGATAACGAACATACTCTCTCGTACACAGACCTACATGAATTCCAGTGTCCAACATACACTAAGAAGCACCACGTCTGCATCTGATGGCTGGTCCATTTAAAGTAATGGATCAGATTTCCAGCTATTTTAAAGGCTCTAATGTAGCAAATTTTGTTTATCCAAGTACTTTATAAGTCAAATCCTGTTTTGCCACGAGCAAAAATATTCATAATGTTGGTTTTGAAGTTTTGCGGGTTTTGCCTTTAAGCCCTGTAAAATACCACTTTTACCCATTAATATGGAAAAAGAGAAATTATATTCTTAAGCATTTAATAATAAACTTTTAAATTTATTCTATGAGACTGAGAAGGGCATGTCTGCCTCCAGAACTACAAAGCCTGGGAACCAAAAAGAGGAGCCCTCTGTCACAGAAAGGAGAGAAGATTTGGCTAGCAAAAGATTACAATGAAAATTATGTTTCCCTAAGGCAAGAGTGAATCTTCTTTCACCAAATAAAACATACAGCACCTTGTAACTGACCTAAGATTGCTAGTTCATTTAAAAAACTTACTGATGCATATTTATGATATTTACGATGATTATTGCGGAAGTGTGAGGAACATAACTAAGTCCTATCAGTAAGTGTTAAGGACTACATCATTTACATAGCAGCTGTGGTTTAAAAAATGCAGTCTAGGAGAACACTGCCAGCATCCAACATTCGGGAAAGAAAAACAAGAAGAGTCTGCACATACCCTTCAATGAGCTCTGAATTCAGACAAAAATAGACTATATGACTGCGATGATTAGACTAAAACAAAGTTAAGGTGAGTGTAAGAGCAAAAGAAGGAGATGAAAGATAGAAGATGATAAATGGGAAGATACATCAGACTCCAAAGACACTCATGGTCCACACAGGGAGGGTGACAGAACTCGCCTGTCCCCTCTTTCCTCAGAAATCCAGGGATATGTTTGATTCCCCCCCCCCCCCCAAAGCATGTCACACAGGGATGCTATTCACATGTGCTGAACTTTGCAGCTGCCATCAGTACAAACAGATAATATATAAATTTTTCAAGAAGAATGAGAAGCAAGATATTCTGTGTACCCCATCACAGTAATAACCAATTTAAATGTCTGAAAGAAGAGATTCTCCTTTTCTGTATCGCACAGCTTTCCCTTGACTGGGAGTTAACAAATAAACCTCTTCTGACTCCAGTTGTGTGACTGTACAACGGCAAAAACTGTTTTCCAATGGACAGAATAAGACTTCCAAAATGTGAAAGTTAAATATCCTTCTCGTTCATGTTAAACAGTCATGAAGGGATCTAATTCTCTTCTTTTTCCTGATAGTTTTACGTAGCTGTAACAGCTTTGACTTCAGTACAGTGATACCTGACTCATATTATGCCAACGACATGCTAACTGGGGCCAGAATTTGATGCAATTGATGAAACATGACAAGTGTAAAAAATTAAATGAAAGAAAACATTTCCTGTGATTTGATAACTGTGATCAGCTTGACATAAAGTTGGTTGTCTAAATTGCTGGCAAACTGGAGGATGATTTTGGAAAAAGTAATAGTTTTATTCCAACATATTTCATTGATAAAATAACTAGTAACAAGACACTGCTTGCAAAACTATTTCCTACTTGCGTGTGTCAGCTGATTACTCATCTTATTACCTTATCAATGAATCTTCTATGAAATAAGCAAGACATACTTGCCTATTTTCTACTGTACCAGCTCAATGAATATGTTTTCTATTTTCTTAATGTGTTTTACTAATATATTTTCTCAACAGACGCAGAGATCCATTTTCAAGCCCAAAGCAAATCATAATCCCACATCCAGTGAACACTGCAAACCAGACCTTCTAAATACCACTGTAACCTAGAAACCTTCTTTTGTATGATGTAGTTGTATAAATTATCTAATGTTATGTCAAATTTTGTTAATTATATAATTTATAATTTACTAAAGTCATGACAATATCCTTTCTTTCTCTCCTGTGCATGAATAAATGGGCTACGAGTTCCACTCTAGGTTTTCAAATATTTCTGTTTGGATGTACTTAAAAGTATGTGTTTAAAAGAGATTTTTTTTTTTTTTTTAAAGTAGAATTAAAAGGCCCAGAATTACATGAATAGTAACAAAGTTTCAGGGTTTTCTACTGTGTTAGGCAGATGGAGGACAAAACAGATATGCTGGATAAAGAGAAGAGCTCCACCTTTGCAAGAGATAGCTATAATAATTGCTTTATGTTTATGGAGACCCCTTTGTGGGGGAAGGGAAGAAAAACAAAGTCTGAACGGTAAAAATTATGCCTTGAGCTAGCATTACTACATCTGGAATGATCACGTAAATTCACTTCTGTCATTGCACAATATTTCAGAAACAAGAGACTGGCCAGCATTTATTCTTTATCTGTGAGTAGAGTATTGAACTATTAACATAGATTAGTATGATAATTTAAAATAATGACTAATGAACAAACCAATACCATTCAACAGTCAATTTATGTAACGGCAGAAGCTTAATATGTAAATCCATTAAAAAAATACAGCATACATGGTATGGGGAACAACTTACCATCTGTAAGTGAAAAATGAATTTTCCTTAAAAAGGAATTCTATAGCGAAGCAAAAGAGTAGTATGTCAAAACACCATGGCTGTTATACTAACTTTGATGGAAGTTATAAAAGAAATAATCACCTTGATGAATGGAGCTTTCTTTGAAATTTGAGCATGACTAAATTATAATAACTACTTAATAATATATGAAATTACTAGCAGGAGGTAGTAGCATCATTGCATGTAGCTTAAATTTTCACCTTTTTACAAAAAAAATACGTGCTTCTAGGCTCACAGGATGATATTCTATGTGGAAAACGTGAGTGTGGGTCACATATACACCGCTAATTTGGGAAAAGTATACTTTTGTTCTAGGCACACTAAAATGCAGGTATAGTGCAAGAAAGCATGACAACATGAATCAGTTTTAATATAAAGTCAAGTAACCAAGGAAACGATGAATTAAATATTACAACACTGCCAATATACTGACATTCTCTCCTATGTGAATATTGTACTTATTACACTAACTTCAAGTGCAAAACTTTACAAGGATAACAAAATCAACAAGGATTATAAAAGCTTTGTCCCTGTTCTGCTATTAATCATTTCTATTGAAGAGATTTTCTTAATAGCTTAGATAAATATTTAACACTTCAGATTCCTACTTAGACGTACTTCTAAATATAATACAAATATGGCAAGTAATATAGCATCTTCTGCAATTACAAACAATTTTATTAAGCTCAATATTCCCGAAAGCAAGCCACCTTTTATATTATTATTTGAGATAAATATTGGAAGCTTAAGACAGAGAAGACTGTAGGACAGAATCAGCAGCTCCTTATCTCACTTGATTATGTATCTTTATTTAATTGCACTTTTAAAAGAAAAGTCAGTAATTAAACACTTTATATAGCTTTATAGCAGAGGGATTGCCAAAATCTCTCCCTCTCCTTTTACTGAGGATATTCTGTTTTATAAATGCTCGTTGAGTAAAGGTTATGACTAGAACTAGGAGTAAGAAACTATAAAAACCAGAGCTGGGCCTTTACTAAATATATTACTTTGAACTAAATGTTACAACCCAGGGTCTCCCACTGGTTTCAGCTGATGCTACCTTTGACCAGCAAAGGTTGATAAACGCGTTCAACTTGTGATCACATCTAACAAAATACAGGGTTTCTCCTGCAAAGTGCCAAAGATTATACCATTCCACTAACTTCTACTGCTGCTGTAAACATTTAACGACTTTCAGAGATACTCTTATATCCTTGCTTTCATAAAAAGTTCTTGTTCTGCAGAGCCCTGGTTTCATGAATGTCGATAATCAAAGCATCCAATTCATACCCTATATACTTCAGTTGCAAGGATCTGAGAAAGTTATTTTTCTTTTTTTCTGTGGGAACGCTATTTTCCCTGTATTCAGGTAAATAGTCATAGATCTAAAAAAGGGAATTGAATTTTTATGTCTGAAAAAACCTATCTGAAAGGGAAATACTGTTTTCAATCTTCAGAACCAGACATAAACCTGTTTTCAAATGTTAAATTTTTATGTACTTCACAATTTATGCTTATAAATGATGGAGCTCCTTTCAAAAACTGACAGAATTCTGCAATGTAAAAGCTGAGTTTCAGTTTAATGAACTGTACTCTTTATCTACCATTTATATAACATACAGATGAAAACTCTTCATTGAAAATTATCATGTTAAAGTGTGGAAATAATACCTTACAAATGAAGTCACCAGGTTAACTTAAACTACCTTTGGACTGTCTAAAAAAAACAGTTTATTAAGAAAAAGAAAACCAGAAATATTAAGTATAAATAGTAGAGCAGCATACAATACATAATGAAATTTTTCATCCGTGACTTACAGTAAAGATTTTTATAGTTTCAGTATCTAATAAAATTTATTTCTGATACGTATTTGATATTGGCTTTTTGAAATAATAATCCCATTTCTATCCATCAAATTATGGATACTGATTCCATATAGACCAAAATAAAAAAAAAAAAACCAAACAAAAATACGGGACTTCTGTACATCTGAAAACTCCTTTAAATAAAAAGCACCCACACTGTCACTAAGAAACAGCAGGGTATGTGACTACATAAGAAATAAGCAAATACAACAGAAAGTTGCACTGTTGTTGACTTATGGAGATAACACACATGGGTAGCACAACTCATATCCTTTTACAAAAATATCTGGTGGTAATATTAAAGTGCAGCATCACAGCAGTAAGCATAAGACTCATGCATTCAAAATGGAAGCAAGATTTAGACTCATACTTCTTGCAATCCACAGTATTAGTCTGAAGGCAAGACCCTTATTCCTTTCGCTTCAGGATGATTAAAGGTACAGCCAAATGTGTTTCTATGATTATGAAATGATGCAGCTCCAAGAGGACCCTCTGATATCTAACAGTTTTTACATTTTCTTCTGAAGGCTGACTTCTGGTGTATGCCATTCCCACTTTTGCTGTATGCTATTCCCTTCTTTGCAAAATAAGTAGCATAATACACAGTTTGTAACTGCAATTTCTCTGTGCTCTCATAGAAAAGCTTACTTCTTATTGCTATTGCCAGCTGACTATGGATGGAAAAAATATTTAGTCCTTTATTGTCCCTGTGATTTTTTTTTGTTGTTGATGTTCTGAAAAAGTATCTTGTCAATATGCTGGAGGCTGTGCAATTTTTTTTCTCCTTTTTTTTTTTCCCCCTGTTATATTGACTACCAAAATGATATTATTTGTAATAGGGAATAGATACAGGAGAAACTAACACTAGAAAACTAAGAAAGTAAAATTAGCCCCCCCCAAACTGTAAATCTCTTTCTATAGATCTAGGATAGCAGAAATATGTAAAAATAATTAACCTTATGATCAGCTAACAAACTGAATCAAATATATTTCTTAACTTGTAATGATGGTAAAACATTGTAAGCATACATTTTTATGACTATTTTTCCAGCTTGAGACTCTCAACCATATAATATAACGTTACACACATTAGAAGAGCTTTCCACATTAAAATAAGTAAAAAAGGAGTAAGGAATTGGTTTAAATCATTGCTAGTTCCTCATCATATTAAAAAGAAAAAAGCCAAACCCTTCATAGACAATTCAATGACATGAGCAATCTCTCTGTATTGTTGTACGCGCAAGATACCTGTTGATCTTAAATCACAGAGGAAGAAAGTGGCAGAACTGAGAAAACAGTCAAGTTTACTTTATAGGTTACATACACTTTTGGAAGTTGTATGGAACAACAGGAGAGAATAAGGAGAATAAAACAGGTAGGGATCCAGTATCAACACTACCCACATTTTGAGGACAGTTTTAGACTGAATGGGCATTCCTGGAGTTCGTTAGGCATGCTCCTAGAGTATATCTTCCCTTAATCTGACAGAAAGCAGCTCATGACACTATCAGATTGCCATAAATGGGGATGACCAGATTCACTTCAAAAGCAGATTCCCAGTCTGAACTAAAATACCAGCACAGATGCACCATTCAGCTGTCCCTCCTCTTCTACTCTCTGCACTCAGTGAGCACATCACAGAGACTGTAGCTCAGGGAAGGAACCTTATACAGAAGCACAACTGTACCCATAGTCAATAAAAGGACCACAGTAGTCTCCAAAGCTTGCTTCAAATTAAATCCCAATTTTTTTTTATTTAGCAAATTCACAGCTGTAGGTTCTATTTCCAGTTTTACTTCCAATGCAATATTGTTTAATTCTCACTTTCCTTTTCAAGGTGTCTATTTATATTTCCCTGTCTCAAAAGACTAAATACGTAAGTTGTTACGCATTTCAAAGTACGTTGACACTATAGAAGAGCCAAGTATTACTAGTAGAAAAAGAGACACTTGAATCAGATGTTTTCCATTCTCAAGTTTGTAATGGATTTACTGCATCATAAAATAACTCCATGCTTTGAAGGAAAGGTATAATAATGCATGTTGAGCTGTTCCAAGGAAAGAATGATTACAGTGCAAAGTAGCCTAATCAGTGCAACATTATATTAATTTTTATTAGCCAAATTCTCGATCATAGGTATGCAGCTTGGGACTGATGAGGATACTAAAAGATCTGTTGAAAGCTCCTGCAACAGCAGGTCACATTTTAAGACTTTAATGGGCAACTACTGCATAATGTTTCCTAGCCTCACATACTTCTCTTTGTAAACTTTATGCTGACCTCCGAAACTAAAGACGGATCAATACCATTTTATAAGACTGTATGAAACACTAAGTCAATACTGTATTTTTATCACGCTTGTAATATAATGCAATTCTGTATATCAAATAACTCTGAAAGTACCAGTGAAGGCTAGACATTTTGTTTAGAGACATTAATTCAGCCAAGCACTAGCCAACACCAAAGTCACTGAATGCCAAGAATTTTCATCAGCCCAAAGACACCCTAGTGGCCTTATAAAAGCTAAACTTCCAAAGGCCCCCAAAACTAAAGGATTAAGCTAATGCAAACTTAAATTGTCCAAATGAGAAACTTCAAATTCAGAAGCCATGGACCTTCAGATCCTGTGTATGTATGACGTCACAATTAAAAAAAGAAGAGATGAAACACAAATCCCCACGGGGAAGTTCCTCACAAATGTCGTTATAATTGGTAAGTTTGAACACCATGTGACGATATGATGCACTGATATCCTTATCTTTCTGAAGGAAAAAAGCCCACCTATTTCCTATGCTACATGTCAGAAAAACATTACAGTTACTGGGGATCTGAACAGGTTACCTTTCAAATGCCTTCAAGTTCTTGCACAGGTCAAATACCATGCAAAAAGTTACAAACACAAGAGACAGAAGTCACTGCTCTGGGGACCTGTCATACAGACTATCTTAAGTGTAATGATTACTTATTTGCTCTTGCAGAGACCCAAACATCTAAAAACTTACACAGAGCAAGAATGAGTAACTGCAGTCAACTAAGGGAGTGGTATTTTGGGTATATGCTTTAGTGCTTATCTCTAGTCTAACTCTGAATTTTCACGTGAACAGCAAGTACCTTAATTCCTGAGGATGTTTTATAGAAAAGATTTACTATAACTAGTTCTCCCTGCTCTTGCATCAGTTTTTAGTTCACAGAAGTTCACTGTGTATATTTATAAAACACACATACATATAAACATAAATGAACTTTAACAAACGTACATGACTTGAAAACATATAATAGCAAAGCAGAGGAAAAGAGAGATAGGAACATTAGATTATTTGCCTTACCTTGAAAGGAAAAATAAAGGGAAAACATGGAGTAAGCAGGTGTAATTAGCGCTTGTAATTATTTCTGAAAAACCTCTTGCATTTCACTTGCAAGCACAAATAAAGCCCTTTGGATAAGAACATCTATACGACCTTTATGTCAGTAGGATAGCTACTGTGCAATCAGGCCAGCTCACAGCACCTCCAATAATGAAAGGTCTCTCCATCATTATGGTAGACTCAGGTTTCCTTGGGCCCAGGATTCAAGCCTTTCAGTTCTGAATTCTTTCCCACATTGGTTTTATCACAGGGAGCCCCATACACAAACAGGGCAGCCTGGTTGACACATCTTTAATCAGAACCATTTTCCTCTGGTAGGCAAGGCATTCATCTTCCCAATTGTGAGCTGCTCACCATCCTTTTTGTAATTAACACACATATAAGCTGTGCAGGTTGGAGGTATAATGCTCAGCTTCAAGGGCAAAACTGTTTTATTGCCCTCAGCATGAGAAATCTGTGTACGTGAAATGTGTCCCTTGTAAGCAAAATCCCCACATACCCAATCTCTAAAGAGAAAAGTATTTCTTCTGTTCAAATAAAGCTGCAAAGGCAATCTCCAAACAAGCATTCAGTTGGATCAATAGCTAGAAATTGAATAGAACAATGTCTCATGCTGCTTTATAGAATTTTCAAAAGATTTGAACCACACAAACCCAATTTTTCAAGTTCCACCACTGGGATTTATAGTCTTGTTTTCTGACTCTAGAAGAAAAACAACAAAGAACATATTCACATACTAAAACCAAAAAAGTACTGTATGGTCAAATAATATCAAGGGTCTAACTTAAACCCAGAAAAACAAGGGCATTCAAAGTTAGGCTCAGGTGTTTAGGTATGCTGTAGACATCTTCAGAGATGAAAAGGGATTTTATATGCCTATCTTTTTAATGCCCAAGTGCAACAGATATAGTTCACACTTACTAAGATCTGATAACATATCTTTCAAAATTAAAATTAACAGGCACATATACATGAAAACAGTCTTTCCATGAATTTTTAGGGAAATATTATTAATTTAGTTAATGCTTTTTTTTTTTTTAGTTGAATATCAAGTTATTATAATCTCTCTCTATAGACATTATGTCAATTACTTAATTTTCTATAGCACAAAACCAGAAAACTTATTTTGAATATTAAACTCCTGGTCTATGAGATGTATCTTACTTCTGATTTTATCATTTATGGAGAAAAGTAAACTTTCTCCAGTACATGGAAAGGAGCATCATGAAGAAAAGACTTAAATTGTAATTCACACCAAAAAAAAAAAGAAATACCCCTTTGGAGTGTTCTATTTTTCTTTGTGGAAAATAACTTCAGGCCTGAGATTTATTTTTTTATTTGATTTGCTTTGGTTAGGAATACTATAGCCATGTGATCTGGGAGAGTTATTCAATTCCTAAGACAAGATGACAACAGAAGTTGAAAGAGCAATTTCACACATACCCAGGAGTCCACAGTTTCTCCCAGGTCTGATTTGGGTTTGGTGTAATCTGTCTGGTTATGCAAAGTATCATGCTGTTTTCCATAGCAAACGCAGATGTTCCAGAGAGTACATAATTCCCACAACATATCATTTGTGCTGAAAACAGATTTTCGGAAGAATAGGTAGGAATATGTGGCTAGCAGACTTAGATACAACCACATACAGGACTGCATACCTGTCTAGCGTTCGGCTGTACATTTCTCTTCCACCTTCCTAAGTACTTTAAAGTAAATCAATTTTGCCTCCAAAGAACTCCAGTCCTGTGTGCTACTGGATCCAAAAAGAGTACAAGATATATAATATTCTTCTTAAAGAAATACTTTGCATCCCTTTCTTTATCAAACATGTGCCAGTATCATAGGCCATCTCAGAGAAGATGAATGAGAAATTTTACCTCTTTAGAAAAAATAGGGAAAATATTTATTTATAACAAATTATAAGGAAAAGAGAATGAAAAATTTAACATATTTAATAATCCAAGACAAAGAAAGTCATTCAGACAACAGAAGTATCCACGGAATTATGCATCATCTAGATCTGATAAAAGATCTCAGTCTCTGATACAAGAAGCATACATACCACCCATGGCTTGGAGACTTTATTCTCACCAGGAAAGATGCAGTTCATACATCTAGTAATAAAGTACTGACTTGGTTAAAGAAATAAGTAGGACAAGACGCACTATTATGAAGAATAAAGATAAGAATTTGGAAAGTGGCAGGTTGGGATTATTGCATTTAATTATTTTAAAAGACAATGTCCTTTTTTCCCTGTCTTTCACATATACATTTTTCAGTTTTTTCTGGTAATTTAAGCCTAAATGCAAAAAAAGCAAATTATTTTGTTGCCAGTAACAATGCAGGTTTAGGTTTTGTTTGGTTTCTTTTTCCCCCGCATAGTTTAACTCATACTATATTTGTAGTCATTGCAAAGAAGCTCAGAAACAGAATAATTTCTTGGCATCTTTTTTGCCTTGACTGTCTCAGGAGAGATTCTACACTGTATAGAAGATGTGAACAAATAAGTCATCAGAAAACATGTCAAAGTTGAAAGTCTCAGGCTCCAACTGTGGAAATAAGTACTACCTACTCTTGTCTCTTACAATTAGGTCTATTGATTTATGTGTTTTGTTTTACTTGCAATTCATGCATGTATAAACAGATGAGAAAAAAGTAAGGGAACATAAAAAGAAAGCAACTAAGAAGTTTTAGCATAAATAAAATACCTAGGAGAAATGAAATACATTATTATGATGTAACGTAGCCTAATATATATATTTCTAGCTTGTTTTACTTGAAGCCATTACTCTTTAAATATTTCTAAGACAGAACAATTTTCTTTCGATTTGTCAAACAAATCTACATATATGTAAAAGCCCCTTCCTTCCCTCTTGTCTTCAGCCCTCCATGACACTGCAGGAGACTTTGGACCTCATCTCTCCGACAGCTGCGATGACTGCAGACTCTGGGTAGATCCTGTCAAAAAAGGGCTTGTGACTGCCTCAGCTGCAGGGAAGTCACTGGAAGACTGGGCCAGTAAAGAGAGGAGTTCAGGCAGGAATCGTATGCTGTGAGCAGCCAGCAAATCTCTATTCAACAGGCAGAAGAGATGGGAGGGAAGATGCTCTATGCCCGAGTGTTAAAAAGGGCTTGTTATTGTCCTACCATCCGTCTTCTTTTTCTGTCTCTCCTTTTCTCAGTGCTTTCAAAACCAGAATGCTGAGAAGCGTCATTCCTCGTGCTTCTCCTCTCCATTCCTGCCCTTTGCCAAGGAAGTACTACAGGCTTCAAGATCTGCAAGGTGATCCGCTGAAAATAACTGTTTCTTGATCGATGGACTACTTACTATACTCATAAGGGCTGTTGTACCTCTGCTTGCCTGAAGGTAACTAGGGACAATCTTCTCTAATGAAAGACTTGCTTTATGTCTTGGAGGCGGCACCACCTGAAAGTGGTAAGCCAAAGTTCTTGCTGAACTTTTAGCCTTCAGTGAGTGAACCCAACTGACGTTCAGGCACTTTATACTTGCCTATTGAAGAGTTAATCACAAGTCAGTAAGACAGAATTTTTATCGGTTCTAATTATTACTAGATGATGCAATTTAAATAGAGGAAGCCAAGAGAAAAGTTCCAGAGTTTCTGCTACACAAAAATCTTACTCCACAGTCTGATGAGTAATCAAATTTTCTAGTTTGAGTTCATTCAAGGATAAATATCAGGCATTCTGAGACTCATGCCCACTTTAGTAAATCTTTCTCAAAATAATAGACTTTTGTAACATATACAAGGAAAAAAACACCCTACAAAGTTATTCAGATAGTCATCGATATTTTGTTCTTAATACCTTTTTTAAATTAAATGCAACATACTACCTAACTTTTGACTGCTCAAAATATAACAGAAATGTTTGTAAGTTGAATGACAGATAGCTAGAACTGAATTGACTTCTATAACCAGAGCTCTCCTCCCTTGGTACATATATATGAAAATGGAGCGCACTTATGAATGTCAAACTCTGCTTTCTTCCAGAAGTACAATACTTTTTTCTGGAAGTAAAATCAATACTATAAGTCAATACCTTTGCAAAGTACACAGCTGCAACTGTAAGGCATTACTGTCTTCAAGTTGCAATGCAGTGATTTGAAAATATTTCTAAACTTTCATTTCTGAACTAAAATACTAGTTTCTTACTGCTTTTTTTTTTTTTTTGGTATCTAAGGTCTGTGTATGTAAACCCTGCTCCAGCATTACCTTAGACATCCGGTAATATTGGAGTACAATCACCAAAATAATAACGACAACAAATTTCCATTTCCACGTTCCTCCAACAAAGTTTCTTACTTTTTAGTCTGAAAATGCAGTATACAATTTCATTCTTCAGTTACTAATTTAGGACTGGATATTTTACTTTTTTGCTCATTAACATAAAAGATTATTTGAACACAACCCCTAAGTAACACACTCCTTTCACCATGACAGACCTTTTGAATATTTTCAGTTATTCCTGCTACAAGCTTCTAGGCACTACAGCTGTGTAAGCAAATATTTTCTCATTAAGACAGTAGTAATGCAAGTAACATTTAAATGTGTGACTACGCAATTCATCATGAGTACAGGGATTAGTTAACTGGCTAAAAACTCATGAATACATATGAAAAGAGTGATCACCTAAAAAGATACCTTGCAGGTTTCTAATGTAAAAGTGTATGTTTACTTGGAATAATATGAAATAGAGCTTGTTCCCTTGAGTTGCAAAGTTGCTGTTCCATCAATTGTTTCAGTACTGTTTATTATAACTTTTTTTGAGGAGGTTGGATGATTCTCTGTCAAAACTTGTCAAACACTCTTTACAATTGCATCTATTACAGCCAGCTAAAGTGTATCTAATATTTCTAAATGACATTTACATTCCAGGAGTTTATTATGTCAAAATAAAACTCCTTGTTTTAGCAAAGCAGGTAAACAAAATTTCCAAAGTCTAAATCCCTTAACTTTTAACATATGTAAAGCAGCTTCCATAAATACCAATGCTTACTACAATTAAAATTTAACTCAGACATATAAGTTTTGTAATATCTGTAACCATATGCATAAATGATGATTTAGATTATACATTATGAGTGGATTTTGACTGGGAAATACAAGATCTGACTGAAAGATGGAGCCCAACCTACAATGGAGTTTCAAGAAATAAGACTGGAACTGAATTCAAAGATGAACCAAACCCAGGAACCAGAAATATCAAAAGGTCAGTTGTCATTTTGAGACTTAAATAAGGAGAACAAGTGTACCAGTCTCAAAGTAAAAGAAGAGAGCAGTCAGAAGCTGAGGTCGGAAGTCCATACACCTTCATGGTGTTTACTGTGAGGAGCAAGCCAACCGAGGAGCAGGCAATAAGCTCCTCTCTGTAAAAAAACACTTGGGTTGCCGTGTAGGAGCAATGAATCAGTTCGAAGAACCAGAGGCAGGAAACCATAAGCTATGACAAAATGGAGGATTAGGAACCCGATAATTTGGGGAAACCTGGTTTTTGTTTGGGATGGTTTTGTTGGTTTGGGGGGGGGGGTTGGTTTTTTGGTTTTTAAGGAACCTGGTACTTTTGTAATTTCCAGTCATAAGCCTGGAACGAGCACATAAGCCAGATCAATAAGATTTTCCCGGTTTGGCGTTGGTTTTTTTTTTTGTTTAGTTGTTTTTGGGTTTGTTGGGGGGTTTTTTTGTTTGTTTTGGTTTGTTTTTTGTTTTTTTTAATGGAGTTGAATCTTTCTTATCCCTTTAGTTTCCACCTCTTGCTCTGAACCTGCTGAGTCCCAAGACTGCAGCTCTCTGCTAGCTATGCCAATGAAGCTCAGCCTTCAGATGGAAACAGGAGTGATGTAAGTGATCTCGCTACCAGCACAAATCATTACACTGTCACTAATGCTCCACATCCTAATGCCTGGCTGCGTTGTGTATTGAAGAGTATCTGTGGTGTATCAACCCCAAAATCAGCATTCCCTCGCATAACTGCAGTGGATAAGCTGATCTATGCTACAGTCCATATATGCTCTCTTATCTCATGGCAAGTGCAAGGTAATATTCTGAAACGTGTTTCTTGTGGGGTAAGCTAAGTCACCTCGTGTTTTTTGATGGCCGGGAACATGCAGTTACCTCAGCACTGCTTCTGTGTGGTAACCTGTGATTTCATGGTAAGTGATCAAGTGCATGAGCTCATAGATAACATCAAGCAAACATAAATAAAAGCACTACTGCAAAATTACAATCACTTAATACCGTTGTTGCCCTAAATGGATCACAAATGTATTAAAACGATTAATATTCATCTGTTTTGTGCACTTCACTGTGAAACGGACAGCAATTTTGGTTGTGAAAATACAGCAACACTGGGTAAGAAAATGGGACATACATAATATTTCTGCTCTCACAGTAATATTACAAGACATCTGACGCTGGTAGAACTGTCTACTGTTCAAATTACACATAAATTACCTCTTTCCAAATATTTGACAGGAATATAACTTTGAAATGTTTTTGCAGCAAACCTTTCAACAACAATCTGAGGCACAATTTACAGTTGAATGAAAGTGACTGGTTTAAGTGAAAAGAAGAAATTGGACAGTAAGTGGCTGCTCAGGACTCTCAGCCAATGTCTTCTGTTAGGATACATGGGATTACACTTACATTTATTTCCCCTAGAATCTCTATTTTATTTGTGACAGCAACCAAAATATGTATGCAAAGGATTAAAAGTGCTTTTCAAGGTTACTGCAAAAATTGCAGTTTGTCAGAAGATGGTGCTGTTAGGCCATTTTTATCTAAGAAAATTACTTTTAATTAAAAAATAAGTTTAATCTGTGTGGAAACCCCAAATTGTTGATTTCTTTAAAAGATGATAATTTTTAATAAGTAAATTATTTTGCATTCTGTTAAGACAGAGTTTTGACCTTGAACTACTTAGCTAAGTGTACACTGAAGCACTTTCTGAAATTTAGTCTCAATAACACAGGACTGAGTTTTGTTTCTGACAAATTAAATAAAACTATCAGGTGCAGAAGTACTCTACCTAAACCTGGGATAATGTGCATAAGTTCATACATTACAATTTTTTTCAAATTATTGGGTATATTGTAGTATACCTGTTAATAATTCCATATTAGCAGTGAACTGAACGCATGGACTGCAAGGCCAAGGTCATACAGTTACATTAAACGTGCAAAGAGCTAAGAATTGTAGAGGGCATATTGGGGGAAAACAACTAGGGAAAATTTCCATTACCACATAAATCTGAACATCAAAAATTGTTCTCATGTAAGAAATTTACATTTAGCTCTCTTATGCTGAAAATATACTCTTACTGTATCTCCAGCTATTCTCAACTGATATTTATTCCATATTAATACTTACGAAAAAAGTATAATTTGATCTCCAACCATTTTTTCTTTGCTATTTGACTGACATTTAAGGATCACTATTTTTCATAGCAGATTTCAATAAAGAAAGGGGAAACTTTATCAAGTTCTGTAGGATGGATATTTATAGCTTTTTCTTCTAACAAAGCACTTGAAACTTATTTTCATTTTCCTTGCTGAACTAAAGCACTATCTTTAAGTTCAACCTCAGCCACCTACGGTCCAAATAAACTAAATATTCACATTAACTGTCTGATATTGTTGATGGAGAGTGAACATCAGCAAAGCTGAATGCAAGACCAGATCGGAGGGAAGATCTGTTTAAGAGACTCCTGCCTCAGAGAATGGGAAGTGGGCACCTAGGGAAGGAAGCATAAGAAAAAAGCAAATATAGTCTGGTTCCTTTCCATGGCTCCCTGCAGCCTGCAGTTTACAGGTTAATCTGAACACTTGACTCACTTGCTCTCTTGACTCAGCCACTTGGAAAGTTGTTCAATATTGGAAAAGAAATAAAATGACAATGAAGATCACTTAATGAACTAAGCAGAGTCTTCTTTCCTTCCTGTTGGAATAAGAGGCTTTGAAAATTAGATTTAAGACTCTGCAGAATACTGGCAAGCAACAAGGTAGAGGTACACTATCTTAAGATGACGTCTCTCTCAAAATTGTATTTTGTCCTTTATCATTCTCATTTGAGCTTTTCTCTCCACAACATGATTTTATTTAAAAAAAATAAAAAGGCTAAGCAACACGGACCCATGCTAGGACTTACCAGTAGGTCTTTCTGTGAACATCTGGTACCTCGAAACACTTCGCATCACATCACCAGCAAGGCCTTTAGTTTTAAAAAAGCAAGAACGAGGAGGCTAGCATCCAAAGCGAAAAGACCAGACAGAGCAAGAAGAGTGTGAGGAACCATGGCACATGGTATCTACACTTCCTTCAAAACAAGAACTGTGACATGACAAATGAAGAACAGTCAAAGCTTCACCCAGGTGCTTTGCCCCAAACCTTTGTTATTGGCATCACCTGACATTTCTCTTTAGAGAACCTCCTCTCTCACTCTCTCCTTCCCTCAACAAAATGACATTTGCCACAGTGATTTGTTTCAGTTGTCCATTTAGATCCTAAACTATTTAAACTGAAGAAGTTCCTGGTCACTCATCTGCAGAGTGCCTGGGAGCACGGCACTGACCTTGGCTGCTCCTTAGGAAATGCTGTGAGGAGTACAATTAATAATATCTCCTCCAGGGAGTTTCTTCGCTTGGAAGTCACACCAAGATAAACCACAACCTTGAGAAGTCGCTTAGGGGTGTTTCCTAATTGAATGTAATTGCCAAGTGAAAGCAAAACCTATGAGAGATTTCAACATCAACACAGCACCTCCAACTGCTTAGTCACTCTGACAAAGTGTTGATCTTCCTTCCCATGGTATTACAAGCCATGTAATATAACAGTATAACAGTTAGAACAGCAGGATATTATTTCTGCTTCTGTCATTTATTCATCACATATTACTGAGCAAAATAACGTGTATTTTCCTAAGCTTCTTCACTTGTTTTAAAGGAAATAATAACTGTAACCTACCTTGCAGAGGAACTGAAGGACACAATTCAAATTAAAAAAAAAAAATAAAAAGCTGAGAAAAGAGATGCTAAAGAAGCTCAAGTATTTATTATGAGAATGTGCAGCAAATACCATTTTTCGGAATTACAGAAGTTCCTTACCTGGCATATGGTTGGCAGAAAGCTAGAAATTATATTTTCTATAAATTTAGTTTGTATACACACATACCATTTTATCCATATTCTTTTGACTACAGGCTTTTCTGATCAAGTTACCAACCCGATAGTTAGGGCTTAGAGATTTTTTTAATGGTGTCAGCTGTATTCTGAAGAGTAACATTACAGGCCTGTCCTTTTTGTATTAACAGGTGTAAATGGAAATATAAAAAAGAATGTTAAAAAAAAAAAAAAAATCACATTTTGCAGTCTTTGCACTCTGCCTGCCGTGAAACCCATGTTCTTGACCTACTGAAAGCTAATGACAGAGTTAGGACGTAGTACTCCACCAGTCATGGAGGTGATCTGTCAGACTGAAAGGATGAGCTTTCATATTAAAAAAGGAAGCGGGGGGGTAGGGGTGGAGAGGAAATAAAAAAGCTGATAACACTTACAGCTTGTTATATTAACTTTGGCCAAATCCAAAAATGAAAGCGAACTAAGACTAAAACCAGTGGCCCAGAGCACAGGGAATGTAAGTAACTAAGAAGAAGCCAAGGCTCTCTGCACTTAATGAAAAAGCTGCTGACCTTGAAGAGTGATCCAAGGGACCTAATTTAGAACTACTGGAAAAACAGAAAGGTTATGAGGCAAAGAACGTATTTCTTCCATAACAGGACTTCTGAATGATGCCCTGGCTGAATGTAGCCATTTGTAATACGGAACGGCGCACACACACACAGAGGAGAGGAGAAAAAAAAAAAAAAAAAAAAAGAGGCAAGTAAAAAAGTGAAATAATCCTACATTCTATGACTTTACATCAAGTTGCCTTCATATATTCAGTATGCTGACATTAGCAGAGCACAGACTGAAGACACTTAAAACCTCTCAAATTTACATCTAGGATAAAACAAAAGTCTTTTTCCCCTCCCACAGACTGGATGAGATCTGTTATGTAAGTATATCATGTATGTACTTACATCAATAGAAAGATCAACAGAGACTGACAGAAATATATTTAATATTCAAGCGAAAAACGTACATATCCTTTGTAGGTTTTATTATGTTATTTTACTATGCTATATTTTTTAAATATCAAAAGTCAGTATAATATATCTTAATTAGTGAGCTAGAACACTTTACTTTCACTTGTCACAGCAAAAGGATTCATTCATTTAGATTAAAGCTCCCTGTGTTTAAGCCCACATATGATTTAACATAGGCTGGCTTTGTGTCATGAAAATCCAGTGTAGTAATTCAGTTCTACTAGTTTGTCACATTATTAAGATACTCCATCTGGCATTAGTGAAGTGAAACAAAATCATGCTTATATATAAATAAGCTTTCTCTTACTCTTCCTTATTTCCTTTCTTCTAAGCATTTGGATATACTGCGTCAACAAAGAATTACGGTAACAGACATAAACCTAGAATTATGCTTTTCTTTGTGGGAGGACCCTCTAATGACCACTGACAGCAAGGCTGGAGTCAGGATGGGTCCCTTTCCCCTTGCCTTGCTGATTATTTTTCATCATTATTTCTGATAATTATTGAGACTAATGAAGCACATCTCCCTGGCTGATAGCTCTGAAATGGAAAGATTATCGTTTATCATCTATAACCTGCTTTTAAACACAGTAACCTTGACTAACCGCTCTGGCAGAAGAAGAAAAAATTTTCCTGTCTGTGTTACGGCAGAGAGCTGTGCTCTGGAGATGTCCCTCTCCCGAGTGAACAGTGGTCACCACTGTCGTGGTTTAACCCCAGCCAGCAACTCAGCGCCAGGCAGCTGCTCACTCACTTCCCCTCCACCCAGTGGGATGGGGGAGAGAATCGGAAAACAAAGGTAAAGCTCATGGGTTGAGATAAGAACAGTTTAACAGAACAGAAAGGAAGAAACTAGCAATGACACTAGTAACAGCAATAAGGTAACAATAATAATACAAGGATTGGAACACACAAAACAAGTGATGCACAAGGCAATTGCTCACCACTTGCCGATCCTCCCCTGGCCAACTCCCCCCAGTTTATATACTGGGCATGACATCCCATGGTATGGAATATCCCTCTGGCCAGTTTGGGTCAGCTGTCCTGGCTGTGTCCCCTCCCAACTTCCTTGTGCCCCTCCAGGCTTCTTGCTGGCTGGGCACGAGAAGCTGAAAACTCCTTGACTTAGTCTAAACATGATTTAGCAACAACTGAAACCATCAGGGTGTTACCAACATTCTTCTCGTACTAAACCCAAAACACAGCGCTGTACCAGCTACTAGGAAGACAATTAACTCTGTCCCAGCCAAAACCAGGACAACCACACTTCCTAGTCCTACCAGACAGGTCTGAATTGGAGCAATGGTGACCATTTCAGGAAGCAGAAGGGGGCTTAGACAAGTGCCTCAACACAAAACAACACCTTTTATACTGGAAGTCTGTATCTCCAATGTGCATCGGCTGCAAGAAGAAAAACAAACTGACATGATACCCATTATTTATTATTATTTATAAGTCATTTGGCTGCTGCAAATAGACAGGGATCAGTATTAGGGACTGTGTGCTGGCCTTTAACATAAATATCTCTTCTTTGCTCTTGTGCTTCATCTTAGCTGCAACTTAATGTTTTTTGAGAGGCTTTTCTTTTGTGCTGAATGTATGTTCCAGATCTGATAATTTACTGCAGAAGCCTGGATACTGCAGAGTACCTTTAAATTAGCCTAAATCATAAGAATACTGATTTCATTTAGAACAAAGAAATATTTCTTTCCAGCTTACACCTGTCCCTTAAAAATTGCTTCACCTTGTCTCCTTCCACCAAACCCTTTCCATTCAAAGAGCTCTTGGGGAAGCTCACACTCAAGCGTTTGTGTCGGAAGACTGAGAAGCAGTACTTTAATACGGCAGACCTAAAATCTGTGTTTTAAATATATATGTATCTTTTAAGAGTGAATATCATGTTACGAGACACTGCAGTTAAGTCTTTCTTCAATTAAGTTCTTTCAGCAAGTTTTTCAGTGGTGTTCAATATGAATAAAAATAAGGAACAGAAAGTAAGACCATTTATACCATGCTTTGGATGATACGGGGCAGACTATTTCCCCTTGGCAACATTTCTGTTTTACTTTTGATTAGACTGTCATGAAATACTCATACCAAAACTAATCTCTTCTGTTTTGAGTTGTATGGGCTACAAAAGGTACAATTTTATGTTCTCAAATCTCAGACCTCTCTCTGAAGTCAGAGAGGAACATCAGTGGGATGGCAAGGTATGTCACATGCCTCCCAGCTGGTAAGCAGTCAAATTAAGGAGAGAGATGTTCAGAGAATGGGGAAGATCAGGTTCAAACATATGGCTAATTACTGCCAGGAAAGAGAAGTCAGGAAACATCACACATCTGGTTTTATATTTGCTAAGTCGGATTTCCCATACTGTGCAGAATCAGTTGCAGTTCAACAGTGAAGTCCAAAGACCCTGAAGAACCTGGACAGATAAAGACAGAAAATACTCTTCTCAAAAAAAAAAAAGGCATCTGCCTTTCTGAGCGAGTTAAGTAGAAAGCAATAAAAATTTGACTTGACTTGTCCTATAATATTTCTTTCCATTACAAGCAAGTCACTTGTTTCTTGATGATACGTAGTATGTTGAGTGCCAGCACAGTCTACACTTTCTGAGCAAAAGTACCCAACAAATCTGAGACGCTCTTGCCCATAAACTGCCAGGAAAATACTTTGCAAAAAAAATCTATAGTACAAACAAATCTGAATATTATCACCTTCATACCTTTTTGTCCTCATTTTGAGCATTGGTTGACAGCCTGATTATATTTTTATAGAGATTATATTTTTACAGAGATTTCTGTATGTTACTCTCCCCATTTATTTCTCAATCTGGTCAATTTGTTAAAAAAATAGTATTCGGGCTACTGGGAGGTATGTAACAGTTCTGTTGAACATTAACTGAAGTTGAAGCTATTAACACACATTTGGATTGGCTTTTCTTATCTTAGACCACAGCTACTTGAGCATATTAATTACACAGTTGATCTTCCCGAGTACAGGAGGGAAAACAGTTGTTCATTCAACACCATACACCTTTTACGCTGTCCATTCAGGAATGTATCTTTGAATGTTAATTATTGTGAAAGAGAAAGCTCAAGACCTCTCTGCTCAAGAGAGGTCATATTTTCAGATACAGAACATGTTCTGCTTTCGTCAAGCAAAAGAAATTATTTCAGAAATACAAAGGCAACTAAATGCAAGACTGACAAAGATTAGCAAACGTAACAATTAATATTTGCATTACACTGTAACAACAATAAATCCTTCTATAAAATATAGACCCAATTACAAGACACACAAATCATTAGTAGATTATTTAGATTTATTAGAAAAACTGCGTCTCAATAAGACAAAGCAAGCAATGTGCAAAACCACCTACAAAGCAGATTCCCAAACATTGCTCTTGAGAGAGTTTGGGAACACTGACTTTCAAAAAAACCAGATTGCAAATCTTGGAACTCATAGCAAATGTCATCCCTTTGAATACCAGTTGTTTATATGCGACCAACTGACTTGAACATTGTTTCATGTTTCACTGCTATACATTAGAACTATATAAAAGCATAAAGTTCACCTTGAGAAGGAAAAAAACCAAGACCAAATCACAGGTCTTGTAAAACAAGGTAACAGTACAGAACATCAGTACAGAAGTAGGATAGAATAATACTGATAAAAGCATAAAGTATGAAAATATGACAAGCATTTGTCTTATTTTAACTATAATACAATTAACTATTCTGCTACTTCATTACTTTTGTTTGAAAAGGCAATAATAGTCAATCTTCTTGAATCCACCAGTACAGTTTCCAAATTCTCTCGCTCATATTTCTCCCTTGTTGCCCAGAATGTGTTTATACACTTATGCTGTAGATCACATTTCTCTCATACATCTACAGCTACCTCTCTCACCAAAAATCACAAAAATCATTATAATCAATACTTTGATTCAAACATCCCATAAACAGTACCACAGACAGCAGAGCAATAAAATAAATGTACTTTTTTCGTTCATGATTTTGTCCCCCATGGGACAAAATGTGTATGTTATATATAATATAATGTATACAAATATAGATTACGTATATATGCACACACATTGAAGTTATACTGCACAGGTTAAGAGATTACCCTCCTTATCTTTATCTATGTTATACATTAGTTATAACCTTCTTATTTTGAATAATTATTATGAATTATCACTTTTACTGATTTTTCCTTTTCTTTTATTTATATGAGATTTCCAGATAGGTAGGAACCTAGATGCTAGGAAAGAACCTAACACAACAACAGCTCTCCTCAGCTGTAAAATAAAAGAAAAAAATAAAAAAAAATTCTAAGAAAAGAAAATTAATGACTTCTTAAACACATTTTCCATCAAGAGCACCTGGGTCAGGTGCAGAATTTTAGCGTCTTCAGAGACACATGGAAGACTGTGTAATAGCCTGGCTATTTAATCTTTAAAACATCCAGTGGAAGATGCTACATTTACGAAGCTTGTTATTCTTCTGTTTACTTTGATGAAGAAAAAAACCCCAAAACAAAAGGGAAAATCTTTTAAGGTGTAAGGTAGGTTGACTGGAAGAGGTTTTAATGAATCTCAACTTAGCAGTAGAAATAGTTTATACAGCTGAATATGTCAGTTTTGATCCTAAAACCTACTTTTTCATCTGAAGGAGCATACAATGGATTTCTCTTTCAAATATCATGTTTCCAGCAATTTCTTGTATAGAGGACCGAATGGCTTAATTAAAGACTCTGGTCAGCAGCAAGTGACCTGGTACTGCCAGGGCCATCAGTGCTGTGACATTATGCTCAGATAGCTTCCCACAGGCTACTCATGAACCTAAATAGCCCAGCGATGGTAGCAAACATCTATCATGTATTTGGTTATTGTCTCTCTAAAGAAATATCTACCCTCAAAGCCTTTGTTGGCTAAGTTACAGGAAAATTTAACAAACTAAAGAGGAATAGTTGATTTTCAGTTAGGTTCAAAACCAAGTTAGTACATATCAACCACTGAATGAAGCCTGTCATATGCCACCAAAGAATAACTTCTTCCCTCTCTTTGATTTCCAGCAGAGTAAACCTTTTTTTGTGCGTGATATTGCAGGAGAGAAATCTGGGCCATACATTTAGATCCATTCATCAACTTACGAAAAGAAAGTTTTATATGCGATAACAAGAGAAATGTAGCAAACCTCCAAAGCACACAGGCCAACTGATTATTTACCACAGAGAACAAATGCACAGCATTCAGTGGTAAAAGCTGTAGCTTTCTGCTATATAAAAGGAGTATTTGATCAGAAGTACTGAACAGAAACACAGAGCTATAAGTGTGAGGAGAAAAATCTTTTCAAATTCATTCCTGATTAACTGAAGCTGTGAAACTAATTGTTAAAACTCGGAATATTGACAGAACAAGAGCCTACTCAGCAACTGAATGATTACCAAAATTCTTCAGATCTAGAAAGGAAAAAGACAGTGACTAAAGTATTTTATCTTGATATCTTTTGTGTGCAGGCAAACTTGAGGAAAAAAAACACAAAACAAAACCAGAAGTAATATATTAGCAACTAATGTGAAAGCACCTATGTGCCTTCATTGCAACTGGATTATTTTTGAAGTTCTGCCATGATGGCTATACAGACAGGTGAACACAAGGCAAGTGAACTGAATATATAAGGAACAAATAGATAGTTCTCAATTTAGAACATGCCACTGTTACTTTCTTGAAATAGGGAGTGCAATATATAGTGAAATCAAATGCAATACCAGCTCACGGAAAATGTCCATATATATCTTAGAGGAATTCCCTGCTGAACAAAGCTGAACACTGAACATGCAAATAACTACGGCAGCAATGAGCTTGGCAAAAAAGATAAAAGCAAAAAGTGTTGCAAGAAAACAGGAAGCTCTGAAAGTTAGATATTCACAGCTAGATATACAAAGTCCATAAAATAATACAAACATGAGAAATCTTTGTAGAAGCCCTTTTCATACTCAGGAGTGTGAAAAGTTATCTGAGCTTGGGAGTCTTCATGATATGGGATAGGGTTTATTAGCAAGAACATCTGGAGAGGCAGAATCCTAAGATTACATACAAAAAAAGGGCACGAATAAGGCAAGGGGCATTGGTATTTTGCAAGAAGCTGTTAATGACCACTTGAAAACAAGGAAAAACAACAGAAATGCACGCTGAAAAATAAGTGGAGATAGCATTCTTCTGATATTGTACAGTAAATAGAAAAAATATCAATTACCTAAAAATCTTACCTGAGGAATACCTACATTCAGGTTAATTTAAGCTTTTTAGTCCCGTACAGAACATCAGGAGAAGTTATTAAAGGAAGAAGTTACTAATGTGACCTATGACTTGATTGTTAGCAAGGGACTTGTTAATTAATTAAGCTACATAGAAAATATTCATATTAGAAAACAAGAAACATCTTTCCTTAGGTAATCTGTTGATTTAAAAGACATAGCTAAAGAGACAAATTGACAGAAACTTTTAAAACTTTTAAACTTTGCAAGGATGATAAATTTGTTAAAATGAGGGAGCTTTCCCATTAAACTGTAAATCAGCACTTTTATTAGATATTTCAAATATCTGTCCTAGCCTTTGCCGCTTTTTCTAACAAACTCTGTTCGAGAACTGCCAGTTCCACTGAATTTGCTTAGGGTGAGAATCAAGGGCTGAAGTTAGATCGTGGGTATTTTGTACTTCTACTTATTAGCTCATTCTAACTTGTTCATATTCTGTGTAAGCCCAATTGTGTATTTTCCCATTGAAAAAACAAATGTCCAGATCTCAAGGAATATATGCCTTATAATTCAGCTTTCGGATGCTAGCTTAAATACAATTTTGGCTTCTTAATTGCACTTCCCATATTACCCCGTTACTGGCTTTCACATCGAGTGACCAACATTTGTGATCAAAATTCCTGTTCTGACTTACAGCAGCAAGTTAACCAAGTCTGGAGACCAAAATGTTTAAAATCAGTTCACCACTGAGGTTTAAAATAAACAAAAAAATGGCAGAAACTGTTTTTTTAAAAAGATTCAGAAATCGTGTTTTGCCATTTACTATAATAACACTTAATTACTTACTGTTGCGGTAATTTCCTTCAGCCTTTTGCTTGGTTCACTTGCAGGTTCAGCTATATTAGTACTTGAAAACTGTACTATCCTTATTCCGAGGCTAATTCCTTACTTCTGTCTGACGTAAGACTTGCTAGAAGGCAATATTCAGATACCTATCCACTGTCATATATAAGGTGTCGGGAGTAGAAATCACACAATATTTTTACTGTTGAAATACATAAAAGACACGATTACTGCCCTGAGAAGTTTGAAGTAAAATTCATATAAACAAGGAGCATAGGAACAAGACAGGCAAAGATACTTCGGTACTGAGACAGTCTGTAGACGGTTAAGCAAGAGAATTAGGTTTTAGAGAGGCACTAAAAATAGATTCTAACAATTATCATTACTTAAATACGGCATTTAACTGCTTCTACTTGCCAAAAGATGCCATTTCTGTTAATTCATTTCTTTTTCACTGTGTACTCCAAATACATTTTTCCTTCCATAGAAAAATAACTCACAATAATAAGGAGACTTTTTCACAGATCCTGCAAAGTTAATTGAAGCAAGGTAAGTACTAAAGTTAATTGAAGCAAAGAAAGCTCAGTACCAAGGTGAAGTCATCTTCACTTAGGGTTCATATTTAGTAGGCAGTCAACCTAACAACACTACTAAGGGGAATAAAATTTGGTGTGTCAGATTTAATGATACAGAAAGTAGAGAGATGGTATTGAAATGCAGTACAGGTACATAGTCTGAGAGCGTTTATGAGCCCTAGGTTTTATTACTTATATTCACCTATATGATCGGATGCTGTATATTATAATGCAATATTCAGATGTTCAGAGCAAGGTTGTGTCACTGCTATGTAAACCTTGTAATGCAAAAGGATTTAGACTCTACAAGGTAAGTCATCATACACACTGTTTTATACTTTTAAAGCTTTTATGAAACATAACCTTTTATATTGAATGAAACCTAAAAAACCAAGATCGTGACTGCCTTTACAAACCGATTTGGCTTTTTTCTTTTAATTTTTAGGTTTGTCTGAAAATCTAAGTCTGGCATAGTTGACTTACTCTGTAACCCTTTCCTAAATCACAAGCGTGTTGTTTTTCTGTTCCTGTTCTTATTCACATAGCTCTCTTTCCTCTCTGCTTCAAGTATGACACATCTGGTTATCTGTTCTTTCCCCTCTCCAAATTACAAATTAAGCTTTATTAATAGGTTTGATTTCTATAAATCCCTACCCCCTTTTTTCAAACCAAATCTCTGCACTTCTTTAGACTTAACATACTGCATTTAGTTAAAGAATAATTAATGTGGATCATCTTGAAATTGCTGCGTTTTCAGAGACTATTAAAAGCCCTTATTTTACTTGTAATATCTTTAGATACTTGATTAAATAGTAAAGAAAGAAATGTCTGTTCTCGTATACCGAAATGATAGACTGCAGATTAGTAAAAGCAAAGAATGCCAAATTTCATCTTCATTATATTACAGCATTTAGGACTACATTTTCTCTATAACAATGAGGGAATCCATTTGCCACTAGAATTTTTAGTATTTTGCAGAAGAGTAAACAACAAAAAGGACAGACTCAGCTTCTCAATGTAAGAAATCACTAAATAAATATATTACAGTACATAAACGAGAGTAACCATCATAGATTAGTGACCAAAATCTGAATAACAAATCATGAAAAAAACCTGGAGGAGATAGGGTTTTTAACTGTTCCTAATAGATGAAAAGTTATTACGTTTTTTTTTTCTTTCATTTTCTTTTCTCACATGAAGAAGTTAGTGCTCTTCCCCCTTTTTTTGATGCTCTAAGATGATGATGTCTGCATAATTTGGCTCAGAGTCAGGATATGCTACACTACAGCGCCAGTGTATTTACCTTCCTTCTGACCTTTGCAGGTGCAATATCTTCCTCACAACATCACTCCTTCTCCATAGCTCAACAATCAATAGCTTTTCCCATCCTGTGACAACATAAATATTGGATCATTGCTAAAAATCTCTTTTTTTTTTTATCATGGTGTCCTGGTTTCGGCTGGGATAGAGTTAATTGTCTTCCTAGCAGCTGGTACAGCGCTGTGTTTTCAGTTCGGTATGAGAAGAATGTTGATAACACCCTGATGGTTTCAGTTGTTGCTCA
>JAVKLA010000039.1:20277592-20376405 GCA_034782735.1 Sagittarius serpentarius | reverse complement strand
CCCATCCCACTGGGTGGGGGGGCAGTGAGTGAGCGGCTGCGTGGTGCTGAGTTGCTGGCTGGGGTTAAACCACGACAGTCATGCTCATCATTACTGAATGTTTTGGGTCTCGGTACCTCCTTAAATTACTACTGCACATTACAAACTGATATCCAGCTGTGCTAACACATCTGGGAAGGGGCAGATACACGTGCACACTTTTGGTTTGGTCAATACCTGAGGCTATACGCTGTTTTCACAGACAAGGCTGAAATGCCTGTACAGAAGCTTGGAAAAGGAGTACTTAGGGGAAAGAATCATCTGAAGTAAATAACAGATGCTAGTAGAAACTGTCTAATCCAATAAATGCCACTGAAGTATTAAATACCTTTCTCGACGTTTTAGAATGACATCATTGTATAAAAATAGAAAAACATAAATTAGGTGTAAAGACTGTATGAAAAGTTTACAATAATATCTAGCATGTGAACCCAAAGAAAGGAGCAAAACTTCTTTGGATACACTATAAAAGTGATACAGCATTCTTAAAACAATATAAAAAACTTATTAAATATCTAAATCTGGAAGATTATATTGCCTCAGCATTGGAATTAGAATTCCCTATAAACTGAATATCCTAAGACTCCTTTACAGAAAGTGAGGCTTTAGTTGAAATAATACTGAAAATACTTGGAGACTTTTAGAAAAGGAGGGGTTTTTCCATTCCAGGAGCTGACTTTTCACATCCAGATCTCTCAAATAAAATAAATGGGCAGACATCACAGCATTCCGTTTTCAATTTCTGAAAACCTAAAATAATCCTGATAATATTTATTTACATAATATCAAACTAAAATATATACATATAATTGTCCCCAAATGAATACAGAAATCTCAAGCCACTACACATAAATGGAATGCCTTTGTACATTAGTGTACAAATAATGCACATTAGTTGAGAATTATTTACCTTATTGCATGATCAAATATTATTAATATGTATAAGGAATACATATCAAATATTAGTAACATGTGTACGCAGTAATATGTAATGTATGGTGAAACTTAGATTGCAAATGGAACTACCTTTCCAACTTCTGGTTCTCCTATTCTTCTGAATTTTCAACGTTCACAATTTTAGTTTTTCTATAAATCACAGTTTTGTTTTAAAAAACAGTGTTTGTTAAAGTTTCTTGCTTTGATTTTTTCATGCATCTGCATGGAAAAGAGAACAGAAAAAGTCTGGGAATGTCTGCATGAGGGCCTTTCAGGAGGGAACTATTTTTGTTGCTGAGTATATATGTTTTGTATCTTTGCACATTAATGGGTATTCTAAAAGTTATCTGGATTAAGCACCATCAAAGTTAACGGCCTCTTTTTATAAGACTTTATCTTTTTCATTTTAAGATGTTATTAGAATAATAAAATTGGTGCCTGGTGGGCTGAAAGCAGACTGCCATTTAACATATTTAATGACCATCTGGAGATTTTTTTATTCAAAGTTTTATTTTGTATTTTCTTTTAAGCACTTCTTACTTTTTTTAGAAAAAGAAAATCTCATTTTCCCTTTCCAGTTTGGAAGCGCTATGAGGTACAAACACAAAGGCCTTGACTCTACTTCTTTATCACTTTTTATCTCTTTGTCTTTTGGTTAGTATCATCAGCCTGCTGTAGCTACCATAACCCAGAAAACCAGCCTTCCCTCGTGCCAGAGACAGGCAGCAGAGAGCAGACTCGGTGGCTGGCAGGTGAAGCATCCTGGTTCTACGCTGGCAGAACTACAAAAGGCAGAACAGCATTCGGTGCCATTTGTTCCCCCCTTAACAAGCTGTAGTAAACTCCTTGGGCGTTCTCATAGTCAAACATTCAGAGAAACTAGCAATATTTAGCAAATCCAATGAAGAGGAGGACAGGACTTACCCTGCTTGCGGAGAGTTGTGTCGTCCTGGGAGGCTGCTACTGCTGGTGATCCTCCTGCGGAGCAGGTACCCCAAGGACCTGCCTACGGCTCCCTCGGTGGCGTTGCCTCCCCGAAGCTCAGGTCCTGCTCCTTCGCAGCCAAGGCAACCACCAATCTCAGGGGGAACAAGCCAAGAGGCAACTGCACACGTGGAATACCTGCTTAAAGGCTTTTACTGGGCTTACAAAGCGAGGTTTGGGCTGCAGGAGCGGCCTCTGTGAGGGGAGGTCGAGGCTGCCCCGTGCCAGCTGCTGCTGATTCCGGCCGGTTCCAGCAGGTTCCAGCTGGTTCCAGCAGGTTCCGGACTCACCTGAGGCCACAGCTGAGTCAGTTGGGGAGTCGGTGGTGCCTCAGGGAAAGCATCTCTGAGGAAGGCAAGAGGCTGCCGGGAGTGAGGGGAACAGTGTGAGGAACAGCAAGACCGGGGAGGAGGTGCTCCAGGCTCGGCGCGGAGATTCCCCTGCAGCCTTGCAGAGATTATTCAATTCTAGTTTAAGTAGTAGGTAAACTTCGTTGTGTTAATTCTATGGTTTTTTATGTGTTTCAGAATCTTTCTGGTTGTGAAATATAAAGAAGTTCTCCCATATCACCTGGCTTTGATCATCTCTGTTAACAGATTGTCTGCAGCGCATGTATTAGTGGTTAATAACATGATTATTTTCTTCTGAGGACAAACACAGGTGGAGGGGAAGACCAATTTGGTCATCACATGGTATTTGTACTGGGTGACCGGTATCAACTTCAGAAAACATTGCTCTGTCCCTGTCCTTGCTGATTTTAATATTGTATTCATTAATAAAAAAATTGAACTAGATATTATCATGTATGTTATTTGGAAGTCGGTAGAAAATATCCTTAAATAATTAGTGCTAATTTATTAATATCTTTGCAGAATTTTGTGCTATGCAGTTGTGAACTCCTAATCGAATAGCCTGTTAATATTTAAAAGCAGGAAAGACAATATAATAATACATGGCCCCGTATACGTGCAAAAAAGTGAAATAAGACTAGCAGGATTTTTTTCTATCTACAGTTTTTGAAAAAACATTTCTCAATTCACTGTATATGCCTGGCATACAATATAAAACTTAACAAGAAGAAAGTTTGGCAAACTCTCTTCTAGATATATCTCAGTATTTTGATTACTGTTTATCTGGTCTATTCTTTGTATACCCAGTTGTATTTTGTGGACAATTAGGCAATTAGGATAGCAGGTATCTTTTTGAGAACATATACCAAGAAGCAATGTATACCTGTCTGTATTAATGGGTAGAAATTTAGCACCATTTATATATGGACATACTCCATTTTAGGTATGTAATACATAGGAAGATAGAAACATCTTGTAAGGAATGCTGGGCTGGGGGGGAGGAAAAGAAAAATTAACATATTCAGAGTAATGCAGGGCTTAAGTGACATGTAAATGACAGAGTAGAATGGCCTAAACAGTTTCTTAGGAATCTGAAAGAGAGTTAAGGCACAACTGACAACCAGCCACTATGTGAATAAAAGATTAAATGCGTATGTACAATTGTGGTGGGGAACGGAGTGTTCCTTTGGAAGTGATAAAGCATTTCCAGAGTTATTCTTGGCAATATGATGAAATTAGCTCAACCAGTTAAGGATGTTCCTATAGCTTATCTGAACTGTCATACCCTTGCATCACCTTTGCTTCCATGACCAAATCTGTTGGACTTACCAACTAAATTATTTACAGTGTTCATTTTTATTGTTTATTATCTACAGAGACACATTTCAGGTCATATTTCAAATCTGAAATGCATGGAGATATGAGTTAGGTTCTTAAACATGAATGAAATAATTGTCTGGGATGGTTCACAGATGGAATTTCTCTGTTTCTTCATGCTGAGAAGGGTGTCAGTAACTGAGCTTTTTTGGAGACAATACAATCTTACCTAATTCTAGTTTAATGTTACTTACTGCTGTCATGCAAATATTTGAACAATGTCTAAAGAAACACAGTTTACAAACTGAAAGGAAAGAATCCAAATATAATGTCTTCTTATAAAGATAAAAACCCGTGCTTTTTATCTTTCCCTCTGAGGCTGTGCTTTCTGCAGTGCATTCAGTGAAATTCAGAGTGGACCTCCAAACCTTCTTCCTAGCTGTGATGGCAGCAGTTCCAGCAGCATCTGGGCATTTCTGCCTCCAAATGGTGTCCTTCAGAGGGACATCTCAGTAAAGTAAGTCTGGCAAGACAGGTAACTGTGGCTGTTAGTTTAAGTGCCCTTTCCTACAGGGAACAGCACAAGACCTCAAGTGTCTGAAAAGGTTGTTATGGATGTGGAGAGAATGTGCCAGGCAATAATAAAAAAAAAAAACAACAACACCCTAGCAAAAGCACTAGTAGTGTACAAACCAATGCAACATCTGCCACTATATCAGATTTCAAACAATAGGAAGAAGTTCAATAATCAAAAGTTACTGTTAGATTTATGGGGAAGACTTACACAGCAACAACTCGTAAATAAGGATATTCTTCAATGCACATATATAGTGGGGGAGAAAAAGCAAAACCATGGGCTAAGAAGGAAAGAATTTCAAACCGCAAGAACTAGGTTGGAAAAAAGAGGTGCATAGTATCTAAGATCTCTTAGGTCTCCACAAAAGATGTGATGCTGATTCTCAGAAAACCAAATCCCCCATACTTAGCCTTATAACAGCACACACAGAAGTCTTGGATCATAGGAGATGAACGGAGAAGCTTGCAATTAGGTCTAGGAAGAGAGATTCTGTATGCGACAGCTGCACTGCATGACTGAGAGTTCCCTGAATCAGCTCTACCACGTCCAACTGTACAAACATCTCATGCAAAATGGCAGTTTTATTCTGCATTTCCCTTATATTAACTATTTGCACCAGACTAAAATGGAAATATAGTAAGTGACAGTACAAGGAAACTACAGGTGATAGCTCAGTGCCTTGCAATTTTGAAAGTATTTCAGAGAATATACATATTCAGGAGGGAAAGTCAGAAACACTGAAAAGGCCATGAAAAATATGTCTAGGTATACAAGATAAATTTGCAGAAGTGCTGTAATTCTTCACCATAATAAAACAGAGACAACACACGGACAGCAGAACTGCAGTAGAAAGCTAAGACAACTGAACTACATTTGTCTTAATTTGCTTCACTGACCTATACATAATATTGGACATGCATCTAGTCACACGTTTATTTTTCTGCTGTTTGACTATGACATTGCTACCCAATTTTCTTGTTAGTGTGAAAGATTATGTACTTAAAATTGTTAGAAGTATCTTTATCTCAGCTGATCCTCTTAATTCAATTGAATCATAATTGAAACAGAACAATAGACACAACATCATTTTTCTTCTAACGAATAAGAATTATGTATTTGTATTTTCTTACCATTATTGGAAAATGACAGTAAAACTATATAAATGGTAGCTGTTGAATACTTAAAGGAAAACAACTATCAGAATTTGAAAATACAAAACAGTTGTGCTAAACTAAGGCCAAATTTCAGAGTAAAAATTGAAATTTGAGTATCATCACAATTTGGACACAAAGTTAAGTGTAACCTGGCATACTTCTACACTGCAAACCACATTGACTGATCAGCCATACACTGTGTTGCGGCCAGTGAAGTAAATGCATGCAGTTTCAAGCAGAGTAGGGTTTTTTGCACTGTCTGGGCTGCCTTTGAGAACTGCCAAGTGAGACTGACTTTCCACACCAGCTCACGTACATCCAGTAAGGCACTTGGCTATAAGCTGATCAAAGTTGAGTGTCCTCAAAAACAAGTCCTTCGATTCTAGAGGACTTAATTGTCATTGGCAAGTGGACTGAAGGCAGGCTCTAAAAGGAAAAATAAACTTCAATTAGTATAATTTATTTCACATTTTCTTATTTCTGAGTCTTCAGCTTTCATCTTCATAACACTATTTTTTTTAAAAAAAATCTTGCCATCTCTAAAGATAAATGCAAGCTGTATTTCAAACAGAATCTAGTATTCAGCGTAATTTTTTTCTCTCAAGATTTCTGCTCTTCCCAACTTTTATTCCTTGTTTGCTGGACTCACAACAAAACAAAAAACACTCCATGTTCCTCTTGAGTTATACGAGTGTGCCTTCATGACTCAGTCTCTTTTATATCTTCCAATTTGCCTTACTCTTCTCCAGAAACGCCTTTCAGCTGAGGACCCTCTGTGATGTTCCTCAACCGTGCTCCTACAAAGTGCAATCTCCAACTGCATCCTTTCTTTTTGCTTCTCCCACCACCACCATTAACAAAACGTGATTTATGAACATATTAAGTACATATCCTCTGTCCCAGGTTTAAAAATTATTTCAACAGAAGTGAAATAATGTCTTCGGCATTCTTTAAAAATACATGGAAATAATACTTGGGGCTGAAATTTTTCTGTGAGCCATTCAACTGCTCCTCAGTGTACAAATTCAAACTGAAGTAAACGTAGTATTAAAAATTACAGAGCTTGCACTGAAACATATATCCTGTATTTCAGCCTGCACAAAGTCATTGCAATAAGAACAAATCTCATGATGAAACTTTTAACAACTGCCTTTTTAGTTTAAGTTGTAAACCAGAGATGGAGAAGATGCCTGGATAGCAAGGTGAAAGCAAAAACACAACTGACAAGACAACATGCAACCAAAATCCACCATTCCATAAAACAGCCTTGTTACACAAACAAGAGACGACTGTCAAAAATTTACCAGGGTCATAACCATTAATCATTTTATTTAGCTGATAAGCAGGCAGCTTGCTGACTTAATTATATGTAACAGCACCCTTAAAATTCCTGTACTTGCATAAACATTGACAACACTACAGATTTGTATTTGGGCATTCCTGTTACTCCAGTGACTTCAGAGCCTAAACATTAATTACACTTACATAATTATTGTGCTGACAATTAATCTGAAATTCTGTGCTGAACATGGAATGTTTACTTTTTTTATCCAAATTGACATATTTGGTTTATTCCCTCAGTCACAGATGTACAGCCACCCCTTCGTCAATCTGGACTAACTGCATTATGTTAATTAGAAAAGAAAGTTTAATTTCTTTCCCCCATGTACCCAAAGGAATCAAGAACACATGGTTGCTAAGACACATTCCTGTAAAAGAAAAGAATTTCTACATATTCACATCCAGCAAATGCTGATTATGTACTGCAAACAAACTTCTGTTAACAGAAAGCAGTGAACTAAATTTTAATGATTAAAGATGATTGTGTAAAACTGGAAAAACTTTAATAAGTCAGAATTTAATCTGTGATTAAAGCCAGTACGCTTGGCCATTAAGCTTGGCAGCTAAGGTTGAAGTGTGTGCTGCTGTAAAAGAATTTAGGGACAAATACTCAAAATTGGTTATGATTTTCCTAATTATTTTTACCACTTCCTACTAGTCTTTATAAGTACTAAAAACTTATAAAATGTACAGACTTTAATTGTTCTATTCCAATTCACATAGCACACACGAGAGACAATTTCCTCAGGTGAATATTTACTTGTTTGTAAATAGTTTAAATTTTGATGAATCTTATATGTTTAATTCCCTTTTTAATTTCCATAGTAAATAACCTACTAAACTTTCTTTAAAAAATAGTTGTAAATTGAAAATATTTCCCATGGCGTATTTCTGTAAATTACCCACAGTTACTACTTCCTCAGACTGGAGAAATAATTGAATTGGTTTCTCCAAAATATTATACAGGTGGTTATGATTTCAAAGATAGTTTTACATTAAGTTCACATAAGTTACTCAAGATGCAAAGTGAGAGCTGCGGGTTTGTATTCTTCTTGGAGGCTTAGATGAAAAAAACCTTGTTCTTAGAAAAGCCTTACCAAAGGTAACTAATATCTCTGTGTAAGAAAAGGACATTTCTAATTTTTCTTTTTTTCCAGTTGCAGCTGTGCATTGGAAATGAACTGGAACTGGTAACATCATATTTATCTATGATAAATTTTGATAATTTAAGTAGTTTGTCTAAAGCTTGCTCTAATAATAGAACATTTTTAAAGGTTCTGCTCCTTTGTACGACTGGCTACCAAGGCATGAAATCTCACAAGAAAGACCAGTTCCAGGGCATTTTAAAGACAAGAAATGCTGGGGCTTTTAATTATGGAACCTCTTTTCCATAGGCTTTAGTCCAACTGCTCACATCCAGCAGCTGAAGGGGACACTGACTTTTCAAAGCATATTACTGAACAAACTGAAGCTTGACAAGTGTCTGAAGGCAAGATAAGAAAACACTTACTCTTTATGTGCCAGACCATGAAGAAGGAAGACGTATATCCTACGAAGTGTTAGTACCTGCTATAACCTTTTTTCTCAGCAGCTCCTGCTGCCTGCATACCAAGGACTGGTGGCCCCAGCTGGGAGTGGAAGTGCTGGGAAATAGTCTGTAGTGAGGTGAGGAAGGCAAAATTTCAGCCAGAGGTAGAGTTGTTGAGACAGGCTTGCTAGTAGCCCATGGATGCAAGAAGAAAAGCACCAATGTAGAAAGGTAGAAAATTCCAAAGGAAACAAACCAAAACAAAAACAGGGAGGATAATCAGGTCAGCTGGGCATTATCAGGTCATCTGGATGACTTGTTGATGTCCACAGAGCTGGTAGGAGACGGACCTAGAGCCACACCAGAGTCTGACCTGGGTGCCATGACTCCTACCCTCCGCTTCTGGAGAGGGTACACAAGTGCTTATCTCCATAGCTCGTTGCACCTTAGTAATCGTTTATGTCTGTCTGCCAACGAAATACTGCTTCGTGTTTTTAAGTGATGTATATTTCGCTTGCGGAGTCTCTTTGTACCTGCTTAAAGAGGCTTGACCCAAAAGAGAGGCCATGACACCATCTTCTGTGAGAGGTACTTTGCATAAGCTGGTGCATGCAAATGCCTCCCACCCACCATGTAAGCCGCAGACTCAGGCCTCAATATGAACTTAAAAATTTCTCCTTTTCTCTATTTTTGATTATATAGCTCACAATTTTTATTGTTAATTGTGCACCGTGTCCAGCAATACCTATTAAAATCCCACATAACATACATGCACTAGCAAATGAGCAACACAAAAGCACAGTGTTCAAAATTATACAAACATTTAGATGTTACATTAATTCTATCAGTAACTTTGAGAACATATGGCACTTGGCAAAAGTCAAGAGCCAATGCTTTTAGTCTAATCATGTATCTTAAATTTTATCCATTATTTCAGAATTAAAGCTTTATTAATTTAATCCTCAGTAGATAATTCACCTTTGATCATCTTCACATGTGTTTATATCTAGGGGGTTTGCCTTTATAAAATTTGAAAGGATATGTATTTTAATGGGATACAGGTTCCCGACTTCCTATGGCTTTTCCGACAGTCTCAAAGCATTTGGAATGAATTTATTTTCTGTTCCACATGCTGAATACTACTAATACAATGACAGCTATGGCTATAACAATATTTAAACGTACAATTTTTAAAGTACTTTTTCCTTCTTAGTCTTTATAAATTTTTGTCCAAAAACGTTTAGTTCAAACTCTCCAGATATTAGAGTAAAATAATCCAGTATACATTGTGCAGGAAGAGTAGAATTAAGTTCCAAAAGTTCTACATAATTCTTGCAGTTTCAATTCATGAAAGACTATATTAGCCCTTCATGTTGTATCAACGTACATTAGTGCTATATTGGTTAAAAGGGATACCACTTCACAGTTTATGCCTTGTCAGCTTCAAATACACCCACACAGTTTGACAAGATTAACTTGTACATTTACTTGTCATTTCAATGCTGCTGCTGTTTGAAAATATTATGGCTCTAAGCAGCAAACATAAATCACATTCTTTTGTTATTAAATCCTACCTGTGCATCAACCTAAGGAACTCCAGAATTCTTCCTAAAAAAGAAGGAATGTAAGCAAAGTAAGACATTTCCTAAGAAAGGTTAAAATAAGAAATCCAATTACATCTTCAGTGATGCTTTTCTCTAGATCCAAACTGCAGATAAAAGAACGATATTAACATGGAAGTGTTCAACCAGAGAAAAAACCTCCAAATTGTAGTGTGGCATCCCATCTAAGTTACTGAAGAGCAGCCACCTCTGGGGTGAAATATAGCAGACTTCTTGTAGCAATAAACTTCGTAAACATGAAGTAAAGAAAAAAGTATAAAATGTTGATGATAGTTTAAGTTAGTCAGAGAGCATTGTGTTTCAAAGACATCAAGAAACAAGGCAAACTCATGTAAGTAAATTCAATCACAAAATCCTCAGGTATCTCCATAGCAATTATTGTTATATTTTTCCATTATATACTTCTTGATAGTAGATCTACAGGCAATGGCTTTCAACGTCATAACCAACAGAAAGAATAAAGAGGAGCCAAATCTGAATAGTTGAGAACAGTTAAGCCACAGTAATCAATAAAGAACTGGCTTTTGCCACTCAAAGAAAACTTGAATGTAAGTCCGCTGAAAGACTTCTTGAACATTGTGAGTAGAAGAACTTGTAATTACCATAACGTAAACAAATGGCATAGCTTATAACTGCTAAACTAGTCAAACTGAATTTGACTCACGAACGAATGCCTAACTGTGCTTATCACGACATTCTCTTTAAGTTACCCTGAACTTTGTTTATTATTTTATCAGTGGAAGCCGGACGTGTTAAAATGCAATACTGCAAAAAGTGCGCATTCTTTAAGATTTAAAGGCATTGCATTTATATGGCAAATACATTTCAAATATGTTTAGCATATTCAGATATATGTTTAAATGTTAACACGTTTAAGATGTTTAAATATAAACAATGCTTTAAAAATCACTATTTTATTTGAAGAGGCCACGCCATTACTGACCTGAAACTACCATTTTAATCTTAGCAGATTTAATTCCTTTCCCATTATAGCATTAAATTTACAAAAAGAGTGGTCTCAATTTTTGTAAGGATTCTTTACTATCTTTACTATTGTTGTTTCTTGTACTTTGAGACAACCTTGTGACTTTGTTAGCTACTAACCAACTAGGTTGCACTTACCAGTTTGTCACATTGTTTTAACTTATTTGAGCCTCTACCAAACCTGATCATGTCAAAAACTGATAACCAAACGCTTCATGATTGTTATGACATGTGCAGTTTTTTCTGTGACAAATATTATTTTCTTTTCTTTTCAGTAATTTTGCTTCATTTTTCCCAACCTTATTTTTAAATAATAAAAATATTCACATCATAGATACTGTTCCCTGAGATTATGCTTCATAGAACAGCAGTCCTTCTAAAGGCAAGGTAACTGCTAAACAGTGTACCTTACCCTATTTAAGATTACAAAACTGAGGCCAACATTTGTCTACCTGTTATTTCTCTACCTGGACATGGGCAGGAAAAGAGAGTCAAGTTAATGACGTGACTTTGTAATTTAAATCGGAGCAAGGATTCTCCAGGAAAAAAGTTCCTTTCAAAGTAAGTTGTAATGTCAGATCTCCAAGACTGAAACGCTCTTTTCAGAAAGAAAAAGGAAAAAAAAAAAAAACCAAACCAAACCTCTAGCTCTCAACAGTACTGAAAATAAACAAACATTATTGATAAAGACAAAAACTCAGTAGAAAAATACAAGCGATACAAGACAGCAATATCAATGAGAATTGTACAAATCGGTGAGCAAAAACTCTTTAAGTACAAATATCAGTTTATTATTGTCTTGGGATAACCAGAACAGTCTGGCAGTGACGTACATGTTTAACTTCAGTATCAACAGTGAAAATTTAGTAATATCAATGTTGTCTAGGGACTATACATTTAATTTTAAGAGAAAATTAAGAGTAAGTAGTACGTCTTCTAATGTACCTGTTTCTGGATTTTAACAAATAATTTTAACAAAAAAGTCATGGAATTCCTGGCTGAAAACCATTAGCAGGTGGATAAAATTATTAGCAATCTCCTGGCAGATTTGAAGCCAGCTTCAGACCGGAAAGGGCCATTGTGAACTGTTCGGCTGGGGATTTTTTTGTAATGAAGTCAGCTCTGAATAGCATCTTTTCTGACTCTTTCTCGGTAAGACTGAAGGCCCCTGTGATAAAAAGGCACAACAGCAGGCAGACTGCTGTTGGCAAACCTCGGGAAAGTGTTGGTGGTGACACAGATGACACTGACAGGCTGACACTGCAGATTAATTTACAATTAAACTATTTCTGATATCCTGATCGTCAAGTCAGACCGTCTGCAATGAGCTCTTTGTGCTTGAGGGGCAGGGAGAAACATATAGACATTACCTCACCAAAGACTGGGACCGACTCTGCTCTGGAAACAGAGCTATCAAAAAGCTATCAAAAGAGTAACCCTGCCAGACCCACTTGCTATTTGATTGTGTTGGCTATTTTCTTTTTATAGTTGTTCATTTTTATTTTGTTCATCTGAAGTACATCCTCTCCATATGAAAAGCTGAAGCTCTGGCCGCTTTGAAAATTGTCTGCAACTATGAGCAAACATCATTTTCTTCCTTGTTTGGGAAAGCTACAATTTATAAGCTATGGCTAACAGACAGATAAATGGGACCAAAGGACAGAAAAATTATTCTGATTTGAAAGGCATAACTATACATTTCTTGAAAAAACATATGTATTTCCTGGAGCTTGATGAAAATCCATCAAATCCACAGGTTTTTCTAGACATCAAATAGAACACTGAATTAATTGCTCTAAAAACACTGTTCAAACTGTGGTGCTATCAGGATGTTCTCGCTGAGTAACCATGCCACAGCACGCTAGCCAGGAATACATACTATAGTTTTTATAAAACAGCTCACTTCATACTTGCAATCGTGCTTTTGAACGCAAAATCTGTGGTAGCAAACACAGCCGTTGCACGAACAAACTGTATTTATTTTATAATTATTTTCTATTCTGTTTCTTATGCCTCAATTTATCCCAATTTCGATGTCATCTGCATGTATGTATTTTCATGTTTTCTGTAAATTAGAGGTGCTGAAAAGCTTACAGGACAGGACGCCATCTATAAAACAGCCACAAGTTAGCATATCTACAACTGGCAGAGGTTAAAGGGCAGATACACATGCCAAAGCTGGAGGTTTTAGTGCTCCGTTAGTAGGCTGAGAAAGTATGAATTTATGTATAAGTAAATTGTCAAAACAAAGCACTTAATATGTTGGTTTATACTGCAAGTCACAGATGCCCTTGGGCTAAGGGACTTTGTAAGAACTCTATTGATTTTCTTCCCTCTTCTGACTCAACGGATATTTTATATAGCATATTTTCTTGCTGCTTCGGCTCTTTTTCAGCACTGTTCATTTTCCAGGATAAATACTGATGGGAGCATTTCACTTTTGCATATGAAAATATAAGGCTTCAGTGCTCTGAATTTCCGAGTCAACTAACAGTGAGTAAATCTGTGAAAATTTGAGCTTCATGATGACAACTCTGTGGAAAGCAATAAGATCCAAGGGTGGGTCACACACCTGACTTGTGACTGACTGATACAGACGTTGCCATGCTGATGTTCAGCAATAATATACTATGGAGTGAGATAATGTGAAAAACAAAGTAAGAGTGCTTCCACAGGTATTTAAACAGCTCATAGATTATACATTTAACTGGCGGAAACAAGGACAAAATAAACAACTTCCATTAACTGAAACTGAATGAATGTAGAATGACAAAACTTTCTTCTTTTTTGAAATAAAAAAAAGGAAACTTTACATTATGAGATTAAGCTTCCAAAAGACCATCCAAACCTTTTTATGAGGCCACTCGTTTTAAGAAATGCTGCCTCTCCAGGAGTTTAAACTTATTTGGTAGCAGAGACTGGTGATATTTTTAAACAAACAAACAAACAAAATGCAGACCTTTTAGAACAAAGGAAGAGACTTTTGGCCTTTTGTGCCTGCTGGGAAACCAAACCAAAAACTTCCACAAGAGAAAACCGACTAAGAATACAGATCTGAACTTGTCATAGAAGAAACTATCCGGTTTAAATTTTTAATAGAATAGTCTGAAAAGAAGTTTTTGTTTCTGACAAGGAAATTAGGCAATGAGTAGTAGAATAAGAAATAAATCTACCTTTCCATGTGACAATTCATTTACTTTAAATCTGAATGGAAAAACCTTAAAAATTTAAATTTCTCTTAGCTCCAGTTTTTCCTTCGTCATGATTAAAGTACACTACTTTATCTTTAACGTTTAACCTTTTATGTGCCTCCCTACCATGTTATTTCACCATTTTGCAAAATACGGTGTTTCTAAAATACGTTAAATTTTAAAGGTGGACTTCAGAACAGTTTGAATGGTTTTTAAGCTTACTGTTGTCTGTACTAACAATCATTTCAAAGATCTAACTAGGACGGGAGAACTTGAAAAGAATTACACATACAAACCATGAAAACACGTCTGCTTTCATTCAAAAGCAAGTTTACATGGAAAGAAAATAGAATTCTTTTTTTTTTTTCATTTCTCTAGACTTCATAGTAGTGCACAGCATTCAAGAAAGTCATGAAAGCCTTAAAATTAAGATGGACATGTTTTTGAAGAAGGTTATTTTATACGTAGCCAGAGAGATAAAACATATGACATTTCTTCTGACCTAATGAAAAATCAAAGACAATTAATTTGTTGAAAATATACAATCAGCTTTAAAGAAGTGATCTGTTCAGCAAGCAGTGGTAATATGACCAGGAAAAATATATTTCTTTTTTTTACAGCTATTATATGTATGATTTATTAACTTTTATTATTACCTGCAGTTCTCTCTTTCTGAGTGTGTTATATACCTTTCCCATTTGCTGAAATGAATGTTTTGAAACATACTGGTAAGCCAGGTTAAAATATATAAATAATTTTTGCTTATGATTTCATATTCCACTATTCTTTAAGTTTAAAACTAACTATTTGATTGCCAAGTGAGCCAAAGAAAAGTACCTGGTTTAAAATAGCTAGTAGATATTGCTAAAGGAAATCTCAACAGAGCTGAAGAACACTGAATTAATTACCTATTCTTTGACTGAGAGATAAAATAGCATGCAGAGAAGTTAAACTGTTTTTTTTTTCCTCTCTATAAAAACTTAACCTTAATGCCTTTGGGTATTTTTTTTCTGTGAGTTTGTTTTCTAAGGGGTTATATCTATTTCCTTTTGCTATTATATTTAGTTTAGGTAGGTTATTGATAATCTCAGCGCCTTCTTTTTTTCGGTTAGTGCTGAAAGTCTAAGATAATTTTTTCACTTCTTTCACATCGTCTAGCTGTGTTTAATTGGACTTTTAATTTTATCTTCATAAGCAGAACCACGGCAGTGAAGCCAGTCTTATGTAATGACTTATCTGTCATGGCCACAAAAACAGCACTGGAGAGTGCAAGTAACTTTATGTAAAAACTTTTGCTTTCAGACTGAGGGGTTTTTTAATTAAATTTTTATGGTAGCAAAGATCTACATGTATTCACTTTCTTATCAAGCGTAGAAAGCAGAACTGCAACTCGCCCATCTAAACAGTAATCTGTGCTGTGTTGAAATAACATTAAACACATTCCCTCCTCTCATCTTCATCTCTTGATGACTGGTTTTTTGCTTGCAATGACTGGACGTAGAGGGGATGCAATGTGACAGGGAGTAGGTTTTGTAATTACTACGCAGGAAGAGTCATCCTGAATGTGTGGAGAGAAAATTATTCTTAGGGCTATGGGAGATTTCATTCAATACAGCAAGAGCGCTACTGTGGTTTTAAAATGCGCATCAGAAGAGTGGTTGTCTTGGACAAAAGCTCCTTGTGGTAAATAAGATACTTACAAGATGCCCATAGTACTTGGCTCTTTCAACTTCTGTTCTAAATATCTCTACCAGCACAACAAAAATTGCCTCTCACATGCAGAGAGTTGTTTTAAAAAGGTCTTAATTTATATCTCTCCTTAATATCAGAACAGTTGCAAACCTATAGCAAGCATTATTATACGTATTTATAGAAGGATACTGTCACTCCAACTGAACATTTGCTTTCCAAATAAGTCTTTTAAAAATTTAAATTTTAAACGTCTTGAACTTGGTGTGTCTGCAACAGAAGGAGTTTCTGCAGCAAGGTATGAAGTTAACGGTCACTCTCCCAGCCACCCTTCATTAACTCTTTTTCTTTTATTTCTTTCTCATAAACAAATTTTGGTGGGATCTTAGTGCCACATCCCATCACCCAGTAGGTAGTGACACCGATGAAGTGAGAAACATCCCTAAACCCTGTGTGCCTTATTTCTGAGGAGCCCTAGAATAACACAGGATCAATCATCCCTATATTAAAAAATCTTTCTTCCACTTGTGGTTTCACATAACAAATTAACTACAAGCGCTTTATTAATCCTCATTTTCATCCCTCTGTCAAATCTGATCTAGTTAATGATTTCTTTGCCCCATTTCTTTTGACTTTCATAAAAGAAATTTTGCTCTTACCTGGGGAAGAAGAAGTTTCCCAAAGTTCCTCTCCGAGTCTGAAGCCTACTCTATTGCTATCTTGGTTCTGCTGCAATACAGTATGTGAACTTATTTTTGAACATCTAAGGAGTGGAGCACAGAAGTCTCATTGCAGCTATGTGTTACAAAGTTTTGGTCAAAGCTGCCATATCTTTGGACGTGTTCTTTCCATATTGTTTTTTAGAAGACAGAGAAGAATGTGTTAATGCTCAGCCCTAAAGAAGGAGCAGTTGCACAGTACAGTGCTTCATTCGCTAACAAGACTATAACAGAAGGCCAACTTCAGGTGTAAATAGAAATGCTGTTTTTTACCTGAAGGTGAATTTTGCGTCTCAGATTCTTTCTCAATGCAGAGCTGGGTTTCTAGGCTTCATGACAAAGATATGTAGTATTTGCATATAGCACCGGGAGTTGCCAAAATCTCAGAGTAAAACATACATTGAAACCCAGAAAATGTTACTTTATGAAACCTTGAAAGTTTGGTCTGACATTTACATCTATACATAACTATTGGAAAGGAAGCAAAATATAAGTCAAAATAAATGGATAAATAATCCCAATAAAATTTACCTGTCATCACTTCCTATGCAGGGCATACAAAGCAGTAAGCATTTATTTTCATGAGAAAACCTGCATTTCAAAAATCATTTCATCACATTATGAAGTTTAAGGAGAGAAGGAAAAAATAAGGCCATAAATGACTTTTGCTTGGGAACAAATTTGCATGTATTTCCAGAAATACATGATAAGAAAAAAAGGTATTCACAGAAAAAATCAGTTTTGCTGACCAAATTCAAAAGGCTGGTGTGGTTCGTAATCTGGTGTTACTACAGCATGTGGATTAAATTTATACCTTTCAACACATTTAACAAATTGGAATTCTAGCCATGAAATTTCAACTTTAACTACAGATTATCTGAAGAGTCAGTTATATCATTATATATTTTAAACCATATTTAATTACCTTTAAATTAGTTGCATTTAAATTTCATATAGGTTTAGGACATAATAAGGACACTATTGGACACCATAAATTAAACATCTTTCAAAATATCTTTCTAACCTTGTGTCCTGCATTTGAAATTTATTATTGTTTCAGAGCACTATACCAGTAATGAGTCAGTGCTTCCAAGTACTAAAGGTCTTACTGTTTTTGTCATTGTTGCGGAATTACCATGGCTCCCAGTTGAGAAATCATTTTGGTAGAACCTACATACACAATTACAGAAAGAGTCCGTTACTTTTTCTGTAGAAGTCCCAGAACTTACAAAGAGCGTATCTCCTTATCAACATTTTCATTTTGGACAGACTAGAAGACAATATGCACTTCAAAGCTGTTTTCTTCTTTTTTTCTGCCTTGAAAACCAAATGGGGTGGGGGGGGAGAGAAAAAAACCAAACCATCAAAACCTTAAAACTTGAACTTCCTTGTAGAATCCTTTCCTAAATAGCTTTGTTTATAAATAACTAAAATATCAGTCTGTAAAGGGACGTGCAGAGTAGGCGTGAATCATCATTCCCAGTGATAGTCAGCATCAGAATAGGGATTAAAAATGATTAGTTCAATTTACCTTCATTATCATTTTTAACTTATGAGACCATAGATATTACAGCTCTGAATAAAAAAAGATTCATTGAGGAGAGAAGCAAATAGATTTTATGATTTAAAAGAATCAAGATAATTTTCATTTTCACCAAAAATTTTTCTATAAACACAATTAAATCTGTGAGTATCAAGCTGGATATCCTCTAGCTTGATATCTCTAGTTCTCCCTCTCAAACCCCCAGTCCTCTACCTAAAGAAAAAAAAAACCCACCCAGCACCTCAGTAAATGTTAGGAAAGAATAAAGAAAGAAGACATGCTGTTCTGTATCTCAACTCATTAGCAGCTAATGAAGCAGAGAATAACAGCAGTCCAGAAGGAAATAGTATATGATTCAGTTGAAAAAGGGCAGGAAATGAAGACAGATAATGGGATAACAGGTGTAATGAGCCAAAAGAGGAATTTTCAAGTTGCACCTTTGAATTCGTAGATAACTCCAGATGTTTTTTCCCATTTTCTCACATAATGAAAGACATGGAGAAAAATAACTTTTTTTTTTTTTTTTTTTAACAGTTCATGTTTTCTTATTCTTATTTCAAAGAGACAACAGACTGGATTATCTCTAACTGCAACTATACTTTGTCATGGTAAATCTTTAGAATTATCCTGGACAAGAATGAATGAAGATAAGTAGTAATATTTTCTTCAGCGAATGAGCGAATAGATTGACATTCTCTTCTATGGAAGCTAGCAGGAAGCGTGTGCAAGGGTAGTATTTGGGCTATAGACCATATAAAATAACCTAGAAAACTTTTATTGATATGAATTATAGGCTTTAAAAAGTAACTCACTGTAACCACTACCAATATCAGTATTAGAGTTGCAAGATGAAATTCAGAAGTATATTTTCATCTTAAATCTTTTTAAGGATTACTTGTTCTCAAAATATACCTCCTTGTCTACACAGAAAGGGATATCACAAGTCTAAAAAAGTGGCAGGACAGCTAGACTCTCCGCACCTTGGCTTAAAAATAGATTAAGCTGGGGCCTCCCTCTGGAATTAATCCTTTAGTCCTTCATCACCAACTTTGAGCTGCAAATAAAATAAAACAAATTAATTCTCAAAAGTGTTCCTATGTCTAAACTTTGTTTGATTAAGCACTGGAACTTTGCTGAGAAAAAGTGGTTTGTGTAAACCTTTAATTGTTGGTTTGTTAGCTGTTAGATACCATAAGGTTTTAATGCTGCCACCGGCACTTTCAGGTATTAAAAATGACATTTACATTTAAAATAATCTTAAGGCTCTTCATATTAATTTAAAAAGTAGTGGACATTCCAGCTACTCATCCTTCCCAGATTTGTGGAAATACTGGGAGGCATTAAAAAAAAGAAAAAAGTCTCCTGTTTACTGTACCCAAGCTGTTGCAAAAGACCTCTTTGGACATTCAGACAGACACACACACACGCATTTCTTCCCTCAGCATGTGGAATTTAGGTATGATATATACAGTTTCCTCTTTCCAATCCCATTTCTGTGTAACAAAATCAGTATTTTCACACACTAACGCTGATGACTATATTCATACTTTTTAGATATTATTCTAAACATCTTCACACATCTAACCTCTGCAGAGTCTTTGCTAGATGAAATACTAACGTAAGTAGTATGGCATTTACTTAGGCAAGGCAAAACTGTCTAGCTTACTTCCCATTTTTACAGAGGCATATTTTGAATAGTAATTATAAACTGCTTTATCTTCTGTCAAATTAGTGACATTCACCATAATGACCATATACTCCAGTACTACAGAAAGAATATGCTTTTTCTCTTTTTAACATTTTTTCTGGATTTTTTTCTTCTTCTTCTGGTACTTAACAAGTAAACACTGTTTTAAAAAGAAGACACTACAGATAAACAATTTGAAGTGCCTCACTACTCGTTAAAGATGAATTAAAGAAAACTTCCTAAGTGAAGCCGGCAGTGGGGACAGCCACGTGTGACTGACAGCTTACAGGACAACCTCAAACGATCAGTCACCTCGGCAGCTGTCCTGGGGGATCTGACCAGCAGCGCAGCAGTGCCGTGCAAACAGGGGCTGCTCCATAGCACAATGTAGACACAGACAGGAATAAAACCAAGAGAAAAATCCCAAATCCATCAGTCTCAGCTTATCCTAGCCTTGCTCCACACACCCTGGACTATCCAGCGGGAGAGCAGTGTTGTGCCTGCAGAGGTACTGTCGCCGTTTACATTGTTAACCCCTATGGATCTCTCTTTTCCTCTGGTTCTCCAAGGCATAATATGTTTAGTGACTCTCAGCTGTAGGAAAGGCGGATTCTTGGCATCTCTTTCTTGCATCATCACTTGATGTTATTTTAAAAAACAGTATTGCAAAGAGGATTAAAATCCTAAAGGTATTTTGCTCTCTGACAGCCTCAGAGACCCTGTTACAGCCACAGCAGTGACAGGAGATCTCGCTCCTACCTAGACATGATCTCCTAATACACTTAGGATAGAAGTAGAAAGGACAGGTCAATTGGCAAACCTTTTTTCTACCATTACTTTTCTGTTGATCATCTTTCCTCTGCTCTTTCAAAAATAATCTTTCCAGCTACAGACTTTGAAAGGTGGGTGGAAATTTTGACAGTCCAAAGAATAATCATTTAAAGTTTGTTTCCTTACATTTACTTCAGTTCTAATATTCCCAGTTTATATATTAGTCATGTCTACATCTTGTAGTTCCCATTTAAAGAAGTTGACTGTGCCACATATGCTTTGGGTATTTATCATGGAACACTAAGTTTAATGATTCATAAAAAATTACTCACAAAATAAATATTGTATAGAGAGAGGAACCTAAATTCCACAGCCAATATATAGAACTGAGAATATTAGTATTTTGCTTACAACAGGATTCGACAAGATCTTACGTTCTTTTCTCTGAAGAGTAATAAAGGTAAAACCAAACACAAGCTGATAGTATTTGATGACTATTCCTTTTGTTTGTTTCCTTGACCTTGTAAACTGGTATTTGGAAAATTATCAACATGTTTGCCCTGCAGGCAGAGGAATCCAGAAGAGGAACAACGCAAACTGTCTTTGGCAAGGTGCATTACACATTGGATGCCGTCATCAGAAACGTCACAAAATAGTGTTGGTACAAACACAGATGATACTACCTAGAACAGATATTATTTTATAGTGGGGTAACAGCTGTCATTCCTGAGATAATCTCTATGCATACCATCCACAGGCTGAAAAGCAGATAGGGAACATAGGCCTACATTTCAACAAATATTTCAAGAGTACATAAGAGAATGGAACTGGTTAAATGAAGATATGTGCTTCAAAATAAGTCAGTCGTTTCATCTGGTAAATGAATCATGAGGAGGAAGTTTCAGTAAGGCTTTATTTTATTCCTTGTCATGTTTCTCTCCCACCCTCTGCTGAACAAAGACTAAATATCAGCTTCTCCCTCATCCTACATCCTATTTTCTTAGAAACAGCAATTACTCTTTCTGCAACAGTAGAAAGAACTGGCAAAATATTCTTGATACCTGCTAACTTTTCAAGTAGGATTTTTCTGTATTTGAGCCAGACATGCTATATGTGACATACTACAGCTGGCAAGCGATAGGATTTTCAGATTTAAAAACTGTCCGTCTGTTCACTACTTTAAGTATAACTCTTAGACAAAATTAATTGTATGCCTTTCTCTCTTTACATCGTAACTTTTCTCTAATATTCCTAGGTAGTAGCCTCAAGACCGTTCTCAGCGTAAAAAATCCCAAATAGTGCGTTCAATTGCAAGTGCAACATAAACCTTAAAGGCAGCAATATAATTATTGCCATAAGCTCATCTTTATGTCAGCTTACCATTTGCTAGGGAACAACTTAAGAGTTATTTTTAGGCATTTAAATAGGGGCACATCTGGCATGGGGTGTTCATTAATGAAGTGTGTTAAAACTGGTAAGACATTGCTGATACCAAGAGAGGAAAACGTTGAGATTCTGGAACATTTGGCCTGGTATTTTTATGTGCTGCTTTGAATGCTAAGTGTTAATAATGATGAATCAAAACCTGGCAGAATGTTCTTTTTGTAATACCAGCCATAACATTACAATCTTTCAAGGTGTTGACACAAATTTCTGTCTTCAAATTAAGTAAATTCAAGCATTTGGACATACTTACAGAATGATATCTCGTGCATAAACTCCATTTGCTATCATGTACTGTTACAGAGATAGCCTGGAAATAATTAATTGCCAGACAATCCATTTTTAAAACCAGTGACGGATCGTATCAATTATGATATGCTTTCCGTAATAATAAATGTCTAAAATATGCATCTTATTGTAGACAAAATACAGCTTTAGCAAGCATCCTTTGTTTTAAATGAGTTGGGAAAAATGTATGTACATAGTAATTTTGATCACTCTAACCTGGGAGAAGTCTTGCTTAGAATATACTTCCAGAGAAAGCCTTTGAAGATGCATAATCCAGCAGAATGTGCCCCAGCTTGTACTCTGTATGTAAATTTGTTTTCCTGATTTGCCCTTTATTTGTTATTGTACTAACAGCAAGTGTTTTCTGTATGAGAACTCAGGTAAAAAATAAAAAAATCAAATACGCAAAAATTGGGTAGCATGAAGGATGATGGATTTATGGGAAAATAAATGTATGCTGAACAATTAGATATTGGGTAAGTAAAAGAGGCTTTTTGAAACTATGCTGCTAATTTACTTCTTAGTATTTTCTATTCTGTATTTTCTGTCTCGAAGAGCACAGAAGTAAGCGACCCAAAGAGCGCTCTTCCCTCAGTGTTCATAATTTGTTGGACTAAAAAGAGAGTTTCCTCTACAACTTTACATGATGCGCAGACAGAAAGTGTTACGTTATAAGCTTAAGGCTTATTCGCATAGGAGCATGATGAAAAATGCCACTCTAGTATGTACATCTTTAACTCCTGATCTTGTGAGACACCCACGTTTTCCATTCATAAGCAACAACACACTAAATCCTCTGTTGGTAAATGGATCGATTTAAGCATTGTGTATGGCCTAGAACTTACGAAGGCATTTCTAAAATTATTTAAGCATCTGAATACTCAGCATCACCCAGAAAACAGAAAAAAAGGCTCACAGTCTAGCAACCTAGGCAAAATTAGGAAGATAATACCTACATCATTCCTGACAGATGGAAGTGTTACAGACTTTCCATCACTGGAGACATTTAAAAGCAAGTTAGATATTCTACTCGTTACGGAGCAGTTTGGACTACAGCAGGAAGGTACCTATAAACCAACAAGACCTATTCCAGGTATGCTACAAATATTCTAGCTCTACATGAGCGAAAGAAATAAGGGAAGCCTTATTTTGATGCACGTAACTAGAAGAGAAATGAAGAAAAAGAAAATTGAACTCTGTAGTAGCTACAGCCACGACCAGAAATTTCCCCTGGATGTATATTTATTCCAAAAATAATGCTGGAAACAATTTAAACACAACCTTCCTTTTCCACGCAGGGAAATCACTCAGAGATGAAGGTCTTGAAATAACATTCTCACAGTAAAGAGTGATAGTATCATTCTTCAAAGTGTGAAATAGTTCAACATAGAAACCTAAGCATTTAACAGCACAGTTTAAGTAGCAGCAATCTTGCTGTATTTTGCAAAGGTGGTGCACTCAAGTACAACATCAGGCCAGAAGCACATAAACCACATCTGGTCAGAGAAGATCATTTTCTGTAGGAGACTGAATCACCACTCATTTCACATTAAATATATACACTGACCTCATCCACAGATCATGTCTGTAATTCTAGAGAGTAGTGATTTTTTTTTTTTTGAAGTTAAAATTGTGGCAAACATTTGCATGCTATGAAGAGGAAAGGTAAATACTGGATTAACGTTGAGAGGAAGAAAGTCTGAGACACCAGAACAGCAGAAGTGATCTTTTTAATTTGCTAAGGTCCACCAGAGGACGTTCCTTGAAATTCCTTAGTAACAGAAGGAAGTTATTTCAGGTCTCTGGAGGAAATTGCTTAATTCATTTGCATGACATTTAGTGTCATACTCATGCTGAGAGTACACGTTTAGTTGGAAGGGAATAATTCATTAAAGTTAAGGGTATAAGGTAATTCTCTACTTCCAGAGTTTTTGTACAGAGAGAAGACCAAATCCTGATGATACTTAGGCAAAATATATATAGTAAGATCTGTGTTTTGGCTAACAGCAGCAAAGATATTGGATGTGTCTGGTACTTCTGCATCCAGTCTTGACATTTTCCAGCTGGATTTGATACTGACGTACACTTGGCTGTAGTGTGGCTGACATGCTCTCAAGAAGGTCTGGAAAAGAGAAATAAGACTTCATGCCAACAGCATGAGAGGTTCACATTCATGAAGAGACTGCCCTACAAAGCAAAATCCAGATTCCTCCTTGGCAAAACCAGTAGGATAGGTTTAATCATGTGATCAGCAGTAGTCCAGGCACAGAATCCAGGGCAGGTCCACAAAAAGGGGCGTATCTGAGTATCACCAACTACAGGACCAAGACACTTGAGACAAAAGCTTGCAGCATATGCCAGGATATAGTTTAAAACTGTGCTTGCAATGGCTATACTTCAAGACAGTCCAGATCTCATTACTGCATAAACACAAGAGCAGAAAGGCTACACACAATGTGATGCTTGAAACATTCAGAACTTGAGAATTAATATCTTCTCTCTTAACAAACTGAGAGTCTTCTGCTTGGTAATGCCGCTTTTAAATTGTTATTTTTGCAATATCTGTTTTTGAAGCTATTGTGAACTGTTGAGTACCTGACCTTTCTGAAAACTTAACCACTCTCTTCAAGTTCCCAAACAGAAAAGCAGCACTGTTTCAGGAATTAGTCAGATACTTAAAAGAATTGAACATCTGTGGAAACCTAAATGGAAGTTTTGCCGCAGTGCAGTCTGTAACGTTAGGAGAGCTTGTTTAAGACAGTTTGCTATGACTGATGTATGGCTTGATGATAAAGTAAACCTGTCTAATGCTTATCTATGGCTGGAAATGTTCAGCCCTGTTCTTGAATCCTCTTCCCTTGTGCGGGAACTGAAAATTGACTGACTCTGTAGTTAACTGGTTAAAGATGCTAAACTGCAAGAAACTGTTGTTTGTGCCACCAAGGACTTCTGACCCCATAGCTTTATCACAGTAAGTCCTGATCAAGCCTGCAAAATATGCACCCAATACCTTGCATGTGCAACTGATACCTTTAAGATCCAAAAAGCTCTGTTTAGACAGAGGAGCAAAGATAACGTGTACTTTGGGACCCCTTATTAGTTTTCTGAGGTTATACACAAGCTGGAGTGACTCAATTAGGTTTCCAGGAAAATAAGCTTTAGGAACTCCCTACAGCTGGTCAAGTAAATTGATGTTGTGAGTTCAAATGCTGCTAATCGAAACTTGAAACTTGTTTACATTTCTTCGCTACCTTTTGAAAACAATATAGTTTTAAAACAATAATAACAATAGTACTACTACTATTACTACTAACAACAACAACAATAATAATAATAATAAAAAAAGACTGAGCTGTCTAACTGCATGCCAAGATTTTTATCTATTCACTTTCTGCCCATGGAGACAATCTTGTAAATAACTAGGCTACAATCCAAAGCCAGAAATCAAGACTCATATTATAAGATTTATTTCCCTAAAAATTTTGAAAGAATGTTTGTGTCAGTGTGTATCAGAGATGAGCATTTCTCAGAAGTGGTTTCTCTCCCTGTGGTAAGAGTTTTGCTTTTTCAAACAAGCTCAGACCATTAGCCCTGTCTTTAGAAAGGTTGTATTGTCTTTCACAAGCTTCCACATGCTCTAGCTGGAACTGCTTTTGTGTGTATAGTCTTATAAAAACAACGATGGTAACAGTGTATATAATTCAAACAATTAAGCTACTGCAATGGGGGGAGTGTAATGTCTCTGTGTGTTAAATCATATTTGCAGTATAGGTACCGTCCTGCATAATATATTTGAATGGTGCAATGTTTTGTCTGCCATAAATAGCAGCTTTTACTTTCTTTGCGATTCTACTATATCAGCCATGCACTAGGATAAACAACAGACCATAAAAGAGCAGAAGGCACAGTTAAGATAGAATCATTATGCAAATAGGTTATGGCATGCTTTATATGAGAACAGCTTCCCTAAAGAGACCTAATGGGATGACTGACCTATAAAGCATTTAATTTGTTGTTAGCATTTCATTTAATTGTCTTTCAGTTCCTCTAGGAATAAAACTTTTAATTGTAAAAACTTCTAAATGACATAATGGTTGATTTCTCTTTCTGTAACTAACAGGTTCCTCTCATAGTAAAAATAGCTTGCTGTAATTTGCAACTGTACTTTTTAAATTTTGGTATAATTCTGGTAAAAAAGTTAGAATGTTAGACTTCAGCTGACAAAACTCTATCAAAAGAATGTTATTCTAGAAATGTTAATGAGAGGCATGTTGAAGAAAGACTATATATCTTGATATACAGATGATTAATTTTTCTCACTTTTGACCTTTGAGTGGTAGACTCAGGATCCATAGTCCTAGCAGAATTGATTATTATGTGAAGGTTACATACAATAGGGGCTAAATAGCCTATATAAATAAATCTTCATTTTCTTTGACCAACTACTAAAGGAGATTTAAAATCACTACAAAAAAATCCAATGGCATCTAGTATTAATTACCAAGTCTAAGTAAAGGGACTATATAAATAATGTATTATGAAATGTATTGGTTATTGCAACAAAAGCCTTCAGATGTATTTACAAAGATAAACTGATTTTTTTCATAGAGAGGCAAATTTTATGTCTCCAAAGGCAGGCCTGAAAGCACCTCTTAGGATATGATAAAGTAAGAGGTCATTACAGTTAGGAATCTGGTTTTAAAGTTTGGGAATTCTTTTTTTGATGAACAACAGGATGGCTGACATGATTTGAGTTTAAATTGCCATACTTTTCTGACTGAGTGAAAAATACTGGGACTTCTTTCAGAGAAATGAGAAGGAAACATTTTTTAATGAACGCATCAGTATTTGAGGTATCCAAGTGAAATGGAACCAGCTGCATTGCCTCCCTGTGCTTCCCAACAATAAATTAATTAAAGTAATTCATTTTTCTGCATGAAGCTCCTCAACATCTCCAGAGGGCTTTCTTTCACATTATGCGTTTATCTAAATGTGTTCTGGCACCTGGATATACTATATTCTATGTGATGACCTATCCCTGTACCTTTGAGTGCTATTTTTAGGCCAGATGAGTATCTACAGAACTGCATAAGCAGAAGAGACACATTCATCACAGTCAACTGATCCTGGCATGGCGAGACTTTCTGCTTCTAGGCTATTTAAATATGACCAAATAAGATCAGCTGGCAGATCTGAGAGAACCTCATTGCCCCTCTCTGTCTAGAGTTGAGAACTGCTGTGTAAATCCTTATGTCAATAGAGAGACTCATATCTCGCTGGGAAGAGGTTCTTACAAACTTTGGATAAGTGTTCCAACAAGCAAGATGCAGTGTATACTATTTCTTCAAGTTTATTGTGAATACTTGAACTAAACTTTATTACTGTAAATCTGAACAGAATCTGAATCTAATTATAGTCTTTATGGTTCTGTTGCCACATCAGAAAACCAACTACTTTCACACCCAAACCTTCCTCTTTTACTCCTCTGTGTTGGCTGTGTACATCCATGTTCTGCATGGGGAGGGATGCTGACAGGGGATTCAACTTGAAAAGGAGTTAGCACAGTCTGCATTGCACTTAGATCTAAGAAGTATTTATATGTCCAAGAAGTAAGTCCTAGCCAGTGGAATTCCTCAGGCATCGACACTAGATCCACATAGTAGTCAATATCCTTATGAACTAGCTGTATTATGGGAGTGAACGCAATCTCACCGAGGTTGCAGATGATGAGAAACTGGGAGACAAAAACCTCAACAGGCTGGAAGATTGGGCCAGCAAGAATTGCATGAGGTTCAATAAAGACAAATGTGAAGTCTTACACCTGGGATGGAATAACCCCAAATAACTGTACAGGCTGAGGAGTCACCGTGCTAAAAAATGACCTCGGAGTCCTGGTGAACAGCAAGCTCAGCATGAGCTAGAAATATGCCCTGGCAGCCAAGACTGTCAACAGCATCTTGGGCTACATCAGCAAGAGAACAGCAACAAAGATCAGACGATATGATCAACCCACCCTGTTCAACACTTGTCAGGCCACGTCTGGAATACTTTGTCCAGGTTTGATCCCCCAGATTCAAAGAGACAATAAAAATTGGAAAATGTACGGCAAAGAGCCACCAGGATAATCAGATGGTGGGAGAACTTGGCATGTGAAGGAAGGATGAAAGAATTTGTTTCGTTTATCCAAGAGAAGAGAAGGTCCAGGGAAAAAAACAATCACAAACTTCCAGTACCCAAAAGGTAGTTATTGAAATGATGGAGGTACTCTCTTCACAAGGATACATGTCCTGACAGGACAAGAGTTGCTTTAGGGGAAATACTGGTCTGGAAATAAGAAAACAATTCATTGCAAGATAAAACCAACATTGGAATAAGTTATGGAGAAGTGGTGGAATCTCTCTTGCTGAAAATACTCTAGCCTCAGCTTGTCAAGGATAACCTTTCAACAGAAGGTTGGACCAGATGGTCTCCAGAGATGCTTCCCAACCTAAATTTTTCTATGATTCAAAAAAAGTCTGGTATACTGCTATGCCATTTCTTCCTACCCAGCCTTTTTTAAAACTTAAAATCTTATCTGAAATTTATACTTCATTTCACAACCATTTATCATGTTAATAATTTTGTTATGAAAAGAAACCTCCTTTCTACAAATTGAACAAGTGAAAATACTTCAGTCATTAGTAAAACATGTTTATAGGCTAAGTCTGCTGAGAAGATATGACAAGGACAAGAACTTCTAACCAGCTATGGATTTGTGATGGATATTTGTAGCCCTTGCTCCAGAGAATATTAAATCTAAACATAAACATAAACATAGAGAGCAACAACTTTAAAAGGTCAGAGTAAAAGATTCCAATTCTAATCTCAAGCACGAAGAAAAAAATAATCCAGGATTTTTATAAAGGCTGTTCCTTGTTCTAAAGTACTGAAATAAAATTGGAAGGTACATTTTTAGTGGGGATAGAAATACATGTGATCCTTCCAGAAAGAAAGCATGTAGAATTCTATTGGCATTCGTCTCCAGGAAGCTGCAGAACTCATGCATTTTCATTTAGATTCTTCCATCTTAACCTTTCTTCATGTCATTGCACCCTTAAGCAAAAGTGTATAATGTATATTATTTTATCCATTAATCTCCCACTTCTAATGTTACTATACCTCAAAATGATTCACTGTGGATAATTCTGAAATATTTTGTCCAGCAGAATACCGTGCTCAACAAGCAACTTAAAGCAATCAAATAAAAAATGAAAAAGTCTAAACCCCAGAAATACCTAAGGTTTATCATCCCACTATTTTCTAAATACATGAATAATTAAAGAAAAAAAACCCAACATACATTTTTTTAATTCTACAAACCCTATCCACATTCTGGAATTAATATACATTTCTGAAAGCAAGATAAAAACACACACATTGCTGTTTGTAAACAAATTTACAAGACTAGTTTAAGAAAGATAAGCTAACTTCAGTTAAGAGGAAGAGACATTGAACTGATGATGCTGAGAAATTTAGAGTTCCCAATGATGGGTGAAAAGGACAGTAAAATTGCTCGGAATTGATACCAAAAGCAATAACAGGCCTCCAAATATAACAGATGAAATTGCAAATTCTTGTAACACTTCTGGATTCTAAGTGTTGAGGACAGAGTGACTCCTGTAGTCATTTTGCTGGAACTAAATAATTGGAAAAGGAACCAGAGTGAAAAAGGCAACAGGTAGGATTTCTAACGTGGCTGAATAGTGAGAGAATAAAAAGGCATTGTTTCTTTTTTTATACCACTTTCAGAATGCAACACTTGAGATAATTTTACCTAAAATTGTAGTTTCACTACAATTTTATGAAATGTGGTGTTTAAGACAGTTAATGTTTAATTGCAAACCTGCCAAATTTCACTTGTGGCACTGTGACCACAATGGCTTAGTAAGCATTGAAGAGTAACCATTACTGATGTCAATCATCAAATTAAAATGATCTATTTCTATTTTTTATATTCATAGAAAGGGAAAAGATTAGCTGACTAAGCAAATCATGGAGAAAGTAGAATTGTATCCAGTAGGAATGTACTAAATCAATGCTATCCACACACAGATTTAATGTTACAGAAGACAGCTTGCTCCCTAAACTGTTTATATTATAAAACCTTACACAATTCACAGTGGGATGAGTGGAAAATCACACTTATTTAACTCCTCTAATTCATACGTTTTTCTTCAGAAAAAACTAAACTCGGCTCTGCACAGATTAATTCTCCTAACCTGATTTATATTCAAGTCCCTTAGTAAAGCATCTGTTAAGTTTCTCCATATCATATGCGTGTTAGGCAGAGAGCCTTAGGGTTTTTAACTATAATAAATCCAAAGTTGATTTTCCAAACCTATTGCTACTAAGGCAGTTTTCCATTTCACAACAACTTCCCCTTAGATTTACATCCTTTAAAATGTATTTGCCCTCTACTAATCAAGGATGTTTGGAAATCTCTCTGATTGCTTTCCCCATGATCATAATCTCTACTATCCCCTCAGATAACAGCATTTATTTCAACTGTCTCAGATATCTGTAATGTTGCTGAAAAAATTATGGTCCAGTTTCGCCAGAAAAATTTAGCACAATCCTAATTTCACTTTCACAGCTTTAAATAAGTGATAGTTTTCAAGTCAGTATCACTTTTGTTCGAGCAAAGGAAAGAACAGTGAGACTGAGAACTAAGCCTCTTTCCAGGTCACTGTTTGAATTAGCTTGATTTATTTCTTGCTACTCAGGATTAGCCACTGAATTATTTCCCTATCTTGACATTTTAGTCAGTATATTATTTGTCAAAAGTTAACCAGAATGAATATTTTATAACACAACAGGACCTTGCACTGTGTATGTCAACAAATAGTGTCCAAACTACATGGCATTTGTTTTCATTTGTGAAGAAACAGATCCCTGGTGTAGCAACTGTAAAAGCTCCTTCATCAAGGCATCTGTCTTAGGAGCTGATTTAAGACAGTGTAATGAACTCATGAGAAACTCCACATCTTACAAAATCAAACCCAACCTACGAATGTAAACCACATTTCTTTGGGATTTGTACTCCAAGATCAACACACAACTTTCCTCTTGAAAACAACAAAATACACTAAGTGAAAAATCTCTCTCACTGTTCCTAACAGATAACTCAGACTACTAAATATTAGGATGAACAGTGTAGAACAAAAACAAAATAAACATCATGTCATGTTTGAATTTCCAAGATAAAATTTTCAGAATTTTTTTTCTTATGAAAGTTCTACAAATATTCAGTCTTTGCTAATTGTTTCAAAAAATGAAAGTGATGCAACACTACAATCAAAACACAGAAGGGTCATGTTTCACCATACCATATTGGGTTTAAAATTTCACCTCTTAAAAGTTTATACATAAACTGCATGCAACCATCAGTCCATCGGATCATTTTTTACATCTTCCTCTAAGCAGTGCTCTCTCACAAACAACTTGGAAACCTGCCATACATCCATGGTATTTCTTTATATAATTACAGGAGCGCAGTTTCAGTCATCATCCAGAAACATATGGAAAGTAAGAATTTACAAAGGGAAAGAATTGCAGCACCAGTCCTGCAGGTCTTACTTAAATTTACAGGCTTCAGCAGACAAGTAGGCTGCAACCTTTCAGAACTATATAGTGTCTTATGAGAGAACTATTCTGTGTTCAAGCAAAGACTTCTTGAGACAGGAATATGAGAAGAGCTATCGCTATCACAGAAATCTACAAATCACTTACCATGAAGTGCTGTCATTATTACAATAGATCCTTCTTTGTTACTGTTATTGATTATTCCATTGTGAAGTGAATGGACAGACATTCTCCATAGTCTGCATATTCCACTTGCAAAAGGATGCAGACACTTCTTGAAAACATACCTGTATCTTATTTAAATCATGCAGGGGATGGATAAAGACAACAATAATGACAAACAAAAAGTTTAGACTAACGTGGTCAGAATAACTGGTTAAAAAAAAAGTCAAATGACTTGGCAGGAATTTACATTTAATTTTGCTGGCAAGGCATCGTAGGAAATTAAGATGAAAACTCAGGCTTTAGAATTAATATTGTTAGAATGTGCTTATAACGGGTTAAATTCTAAGGTTAAATTTCTCTGATTCTAAAGAAAATTCAGCTCTGACTTCGAGCTGTAGCCAATATGCGTGGCACTATTAAGGGCCCATAAAATGAATCACAAAATTTATTTTCTTTATTAAAAGAATGTAAAATGAAATGTTAACTTTCAGCCTTTTTCATATTAACTCAGTGTATGGAAGAATAATCAAAAAGTGTATAAGAACTGGATCTTCCTTGCCATATTTTGCTTTTAAGAAAGGAGAGATAATAATAAAGGGGAAAATGTTAAAAAACAAATACTACTATAAGAGTCTGAAGATGAAAGGTTTAATAGATTTCCCTGTTTTTCCAAGTGTGGTTTAGCATTTAGAGGAGAGTAACAAATTTTTTATAACTCAGGCTGAGATTTTATATCCTATGAATGCAATTAATAACGTAAATTAATCACCTGAAATACAAGCCAAACATTTTGAAATCCAGTCATGTCTGAGCTGCAAATGTGTTCACAAGACTAACTTTTGGGTTCCATTTTTAAGTATTCCCACATTTCAGTGAACAAAAAAAGAGCACACCCCTTTTAGCATGTTTTTCAAAGGCTGTATCTATAAATATGGTGCGTTTTTCATACACTATTCTACAGAAAGGTTACGGTTCTCTGTGTTTTGGCACTGGAGTTATTTGATGCGGTGTGTTCTTTTAAGTTGCTGTTAGAACACAGCAGGCTCACATCCTCCTTTAGTTGTATAAAAAGGTTGATTTGAACAGTGTTCACTGTACAGATTAATCATATTTCCTCACTGCAGTACCATAAATTTCTATTACATCTGACCTTTGCCATCTATCATACTTGGCAAGACCACACAGCAAAACCTGTGAAGATAGTCAGCTACCTCTCCCCTCATTCAGTATGTAACCTAACCCTGAATGCAGAGTAAAGCTCTTCAAAATTGTTGCCACTGATGACACCTGCAGTAGGAGGTGAACTGTAATCATGTTTACGTAGTTTAATCAGAAGTCACCAACTAATTGCAGTAACCTGTAAGACACAGTGATGGACAATATACAAATTTTGCATGAAAGACTGTGCTCCGTCTCCAAGAATTAGCACTTCTTGTCTCAGTTTTAGTAACACAGACTTTTAATGTGGTAAATCTGTACAGAAAAGCAGAACGATACTTGACAGATACAAAGAAAACAAGGAAGAATGCTAGAAGTTGAAGCAAACTTCTGAACGTGACCTCTTCTGCCCTTTCTGTGGGATTGGATGTTCTGATTACTTATAAGCCACTACCTAAAAATGTAAAAGCTATATTGGGATGAGGCTAGAAGGGTGAAATATTAGCTGAGAAAATGACAATGTTCTTTGTTGGTGATTTATTCTAGCCTCGGTTAATGTGTTTTCTTAAGCTTTTGGAGAGTGTCATCTTCATTCTAAATTGTTAAGTTTCAGACATGCAGCTATATTATTAAAAATTCCTTTTGATAGAATTAGACTATCATTACCAGGTAATGAGAAGAACATTACTGACTTTGTGAGGAATTATGTCTTCCAGGATTTTCATCTAAATTAAACTTTGGTCTGACTTAAAAGAATAAATTGTCTCTGAAGTCTACCGTTTCCTTGGTGATATTTTTTATTCTTGTGTCATAATGCAAGTGGAAGAAACATTTGAAACTTCTGTAAGATTACTTTCCAGTACTGCAAAATATGAAGACCATGCAAAAGCTGAATGATGCCAAATGAATGGAGTAGAGAGTGTGCAATTATCACTAAAGTAGGATTAAATAAGTAAAGGTTAAGTGCAAGCATGGCATGATAAAACAGAGAAAAAAGGAAAGGAAAAATGTCACTGTGCTTCTTTTCATAACTCATACATACAAGTTCTGTAAGTCACAGATTATATAGATCATATATGTGTTGTGTAATACAGGGTACTATGAAGTTGCACAGGGAATCAATTGACTGTGTTTTAAATGACAGAAATTACTAATAAACACACACACATGGAAGAAAGGTAGAAATACTTTCTAAAATTAGAAGTTAACATTATTTCTGCTTGAGAAAATACCACTTCAGCTTCCTTGGGGTCCATATACCTTCTCAGAGATTCATATTCTCTTCCTCTCTCTTTCCATACTATATATAATTTTTTAAAATACATATATATGTATACAGACATGAGCGGAATGGCAAATGGGGCAAGTCTGGGGAGTCCAACACAGATATTTACCAATTTGACTTTTTTCTTCAAAGACAACTACTTTCATCATGTGGAATTTGTAATAAATAGAACAACTACAGAGTCACTACCTTGTAGAAAAGCCATACACCAAAGGACTACATGAAGAATAGAATAAATTATTTGACAGTAAGAAATCCAATCCAAAGAATTCCTTCACATACCTAGTGCCTGTTCAAAGTGGATAAAAATTAAATGAAAATCTATTAATTTCCCAGAGAGACATGAGGCAAAAATGACATCAAGCATTTTGTCCAGAACATATTTTGTTATACAAAAAACCTGATGTGAGCAGAGCAGTGGGGACCTTTCAAGGCAGTTCAATCTGAAAAACACCAATATCTTTAAAGAAAGACCTCATTTCAATATCATACTGACTAATATCCGTGACAACAGAATCAGTCTCTTTGAAGAGAAGCTCCTGGGTTTACCTTTGAGAACGCTCATCATTGTGCGTGCCGGCCTCCTTTGTATCTTGAGAAATTTCCAGAAGCAGAACTCTTGAAAGCACGTACTTATTCTAGGTCAGTGTGTTGCTGTTTTTTCAAGACAGTTTGTCAGCTTTGTCACCCTTTTGTAACTGAAGAGTCATTGTGATCAGAGCCAGCTAACTCTTTAAGGATCCATATGTAGAATCACTCTTCATGGGGCAGATGATTCTCTATAACATTGACATTATTTTATGATGATGTGTTACAATTTCAGTCAGAAAAGGTCAGAGCTGGCACTAAAAAGAGCAGTGATTTATTATTCAGAGGAAGATTGCATTGCAACCCATAAAGCATTCAGTGTTACCATTAAGACAAAAACTACAGTCAGAATAGTAGCGATACTACAGTCCAAGGGTACTTAACTGCTGCCCCAGCTGGAAGTATAAGAATAATCCCATTTCTTTAACAATTTAAAAACTACAGTTCTGTGTTTTTTTATTCTCGCCTAATTCAAGTCATAAGTAACAATTTGATTAATAATGGCCAAAGCCACTGTCCAATCTTGATTTTTTTTTTCCTATAGCCCAGTACTCTTTCCAATATTAATGAAAAATTAATTAAAGGTTTTTTTGTTAGAACAGGACAGAGAGAGACAAAATTAGCTAAACATATATAACTATTGTACTGCAAACATGATCAAGTACATCTTGTTTTTTAAATTTTATGTACACATTTTAAGAAATCTGAGAAGACAGATGAGCCTTGATAAACCAGTCTTTTACTGAAGGATAGCCCAATCAATATTCTAAGAAAAGTATTCGCTTGTCTGGAAACATATACACTTAATTAGGAATCTAATTTTGGATCAAATCCTGTGAAACTGTGTGGACATCCACAGTAGTGGAATAGCCAAGAACCAAGGTGTAGTCACAGAGACTAAAACAGCAGTAGGAGATGATGTAGCTCATCACTCTCTGTTAACGAGGAAAGGGCGTTTGGAGACAGTGGGCTGTTGGCTTGTGTGAGGACTTGAGGTCATTATCTTGACAGAACATTAATTTATTTTGGAAGAATTCTTACATTATGAGTTGAAATGAGAAAAATATAAAACTCTTAACTGTTAGGATCTATGCCTAATTTGTCCATGGTTGAACGTTTACTTGGACTTTGCATTCATCATAGCAGGGAAAATGGTTGCAGCAGGACTAAAATGCGTGCATTGCCTTGTTTCTTGAATGGATCTACAGACCATTCTTTCCAAATATAGCTTGAAGAATAATAGGAAATAGTAGAGAAAAAGAGTACTGCTAATATAGATGGAAGTTCTTTGATTGTCTTTACCTCATCACCCCAAAGCACCTCCCAGAATATCAGGGACTGTTTACTGATTTTGACCTTGTTTTCCCAGTGCAATGAATACTTCATTTAAATGGTATTGATTTTGCTGAATAATTTGCTGAGTTCTAACCACTGGAAAGTGTATGTTAATAATAGTTTTTATTCCTGTGTATAAACTACTTTAAAAAACTTTTACAGTAGAAATTGAATTTTCTTTCTAATCTCTTGAAAGTCTTCAATTAATGTAACCTATTATTTCATAGCATGCATTAAAATATCAACTTTTAATTCTTATCAGCATCATTACAGCATTTCTTAAATTCACACATCTATCTTCAGTAACAATATTATCATAAGTGGCTAGCAGAAATATCTTTTTAAAAAAGAAGCCAATCCTAAATGAGAAATTCAAGCATGAGAATATTTAAATTTCTTCAAAATTCCATTTGGGGACGAAAAAGCGAGTTATTTTATTTATTCTTGAGGAGTGGAAAAGCAAACAGACAAGGCAGGATTTCTCTGCAGTTATCTGGAGCCTGGAAAACTTGAGACTATGGAAGAAGTCAAGATACAGTCTCAGGCTTTAAAAGACTAAAAGACTTCTGTGGAGCGTAGAGATATGAATACAGATGAGACAGCTTGAAGTAAACCAAGCCTCTATGGAGTTAATACATTGTTACAAGGTTTCAATATTAGAAACTAATTTAATCATTTCCACTGAGGAAAACTGAGTTACAGGTGCCCCTTGTACTTCAGAAATTTTTTTTTTAAATGATAAATAATGGCTTCCAAATAGTTTGGACCATATTAATCATGTGGAAAATCATCACAGGTTAAGGCACTACAAGATAATAAGTACTGCCTGAACATGCTAATAAGCATCTTTGTTAAGCAAGGTCAGAAAGTGCATCTGTGCCAGAGTCAGGAATAGAATAGCTATATGCTAATCTAAATTGTATGATCATTGTCTTCTTTCCTCATGCCGGAGACTTTTTTTTTTTATGTAACCAAATTACAGTTTCTGCAATCAATCACTGGGTTTTTTCTGTCTTTAAATAGAAATTCTGAAGTTTCTTTGAAAGGAAAAAAGGCTTTTGGTGAGCTCTGAACTCTGAGGTGAAGCAGCCAAGTTCAGGATGTTAGAGAGCAAGAAGGGTTTTGCTCTGTTGAATACAGTTTGCAAGCAGAAGCTATGCTATTTGGGAACTTGAGAACAGTGAAAGAAAATGCATGAATATAACAAATTTGAGTGCTTTAAATAATGTGTGACCTAATATAATGCTTTAAAATATTAAAATTTCAAATTATGAAAGATTCCTCTTATACCTGATATATGAGGATGTTTCAGCAATTTCCATTATATCTATAATGATAGCTGTTTCGGAATTGCTGATCCTGACAACTTCACTGAATTGACTGTAAATCTGGAGAAAATGTACCCCAAAAACCAGCTGGCTACATAAGGGAAAATCCACAAAATTGTTGAAAGATACTAAAATAGATGCTAAAAGCTTACTTTTATGATTAAGATATGTCTGCCAATATATATATTACTCATTACATGTTGTAAAGACAAAGTAAGTAGGTTATGAATTCACATCTTACATTACAATACAGTATTTCTGGTTAAGCTGCCTTATTTCTAGCACGGTAACTTCAAAATCCATCAAGCTTTATACTTATGCCCACAGCAGAGAGATCAGAGGGAAAAAACAAACAAACAAACAAACAAACAACTGTGTTCCATATTTAAGAAATAAGACACTCTAAAAGCAATACTTGTTCAACTATGTGTATTTAAATCAAAAAAATATTTATAAATGTTAGAGTGGTAAAGACAACATATTCATTTAATCATCAGAATGTAAGAAGCACATCACAAATCTCTCCAACAGCTGTTCTTTTACTGTAAAAGTAATCTGTAAAAATGTCTGAATTTGTTTTGACTGCTTTGACTACCTAACAGTTTATTTTTGTGACTGCACAAGCTATAAATTTGTGGGAGAGTAGAAAGACAGACTTAACAGGCTGTTCTGAGGCCAAAAAGGCACGGATCGCTCAATCCTGCTGCTAACCTGCCTGTCCTTGGATAATCTCATTACTCTCATTGAAATTAGGCTCAAAATATAACTGATTTGAGGGATGTATTTGGAATATCTTGTTTATGAATATGTATGTCTGCTTTGTCAAACTAAGTACTGATTTCTTTTCTTGTGCTTTTTATTTTTATGGCTAATATCCACTAGCCAAAATGTCCTTTGTAAGGCATAATTTGGCCTGATTTGGGGGCAGCACTATTATCCCTATACTGTTCCACCTTCAAGAAAGAGCTCTCTCTGAAAATTAATTCCATCTTAGCTTTTTGATGTCAGGTACCTTCTAGATACTTTGATTTTTAAACAAATATTGAAGAGACATTTCCACTCTCTGTAAATTGCTGCTTCCTTGTTTCTATTGCAGTTCAGATAGATTTTGAAGCCTTGACTTCAGATTCCAAAGCTCCTTCACATTAAGTCCCTTGGCATTCAATCTTGTTGACTTCACTAATTAGTTTCTGTAATTTCTCAGTCTGCTCTTTTGGAATTAGAAACCTTAGTAACCAACCTGTTTTTCTTTATCCTTCTATTTATTTGAAAAGATACCAATTCATGCTCATTTATTCCAAGGTTATTCTCTTTGACCAGCTAATAGTATACCCTCCTGTTGGTTCACTGACTATCCAGAGTGAAGGAATCTAACGACTAATGCATCCGACAGTACGAAGTTTCTATCATTATTGGCAGTGCTTACTCCAGTCAATATGTGCAAATGTAATGTCTACTGTAATGACACAGATCTTGGTAGAATTCCTCTCTCCATAACATTAACAATCTCTGCATCTATTTAAGTCTGCCTGTGGAAACTGGAGCAGAACAAAACACTGAGTTAGAGAAGGTTTTTTCACAATCCTTCCTGAAGTAATTTTCTGATTCTTACCTCAATTGTACTGTTTCTTCTAAAACATGCTACACCAGTGTGCCATTGCCTCTTTTTCTTTGTTTTAAATCCAACTTTTGGAAAAGCAAGTACTCTTCAATTTCTCTGTTCCAGTCATGATGGCTCTTAAACAATATTTCTGTTATTTCCCAAATGATTTTTTTTAAACCAAGATGACTTGACATAAAAAAAGAACCTAACCCAAACCTGTCTGAGTCAGATATTTCTGCACAGGAATATGAACACGTATTCTGGAGCTTTATTCAGTGAAACTTGAGCTCTGGCTGTATCTGCAACATTCAGTATGGCATTCATACTGTGTTGTTGCATGAGTGTTTCTAGTATCGGTAAAAATATTGCCAAAAAATGCTTAAATTGGAACCTGCATTCAAAGGACTTGTACAAGTGCCTTGTCATGACGCGAACAGGGCAAATGCTTTATGGGGTAGGGGATGTCTCTGCACATGGTACTCCATCAGTTTCAGATGCTCCATAGGTATGTTTGAGGTACTTTCTTATATATATGTATATATATGAGAAACTTGAAAAATTATAATTTAAATGCCTTTATCTCTGTTTTGTATGGCTCATTAACAAAAAGTAAAACCAATCCTCCAAACTGCCAAACCACTGAGTGTGTTTTCTAAAGTCTCATTTTAACTGTAATATTAATTATCTATGTTTCAAAACTCCATCTTCTGCTCCACCAATTTTATTTTTTTAAAGTTTCTGCTTTGAAAAGTGAAAATCAACTTCTTTATTCAATCTGGTGTTCTGCTTTAATATATAACAGAATAAGTCTTTGTTACTTCTTCCATCATTTTCTTATAATTTGTATTCAAAATACATTTGTCCTATTTTTCTAGTCTTTTATTTGATTGAAGAACTCATTAATTCTTCCTTCTAATTAAAATCTCATATTTCATTTCATACATAGATGGCCTATAACAAAGTTGTTTTGATGATGTTATTTAAAGCACCTTAATGGGGTAATAGGTATTACCATAATCTGTTACATTTGTTTCCTGTTGGAGTTTCGAATCTAGGTAGCAACTGACAAAATACTGAAAAAACATTTTGCAAAGAATTATTTACTGGCATTCTGTTTTAGTTCTGTACCAAGATTTTTTATATCTTGGACCTCAATGTTGGCTCCAGGATAGGTTATTGTACATGTGAGAGAAAGTGTTTCCATCAAGAGATTTTAGTATGCATATCCCAGCTTAAAATATATGTTTCAGCCTATTTTATCCTTTTGCATGTATTTGCTCCATGTAATTGATCTAAACGTATCTCAGAATGAAACAGTCAATTCAACTGGAATAAATTTAAGATTTTCTTTTTAACAAATTAAAAAAACCAAAACAAACCACCCTACACAACCTCTTTCCCATATTCTTAATTTGAGTAGCTGCTTCTTTTTTTTTAATCAGAAATCAAGCCTTTTGCAAATCCATGGTTTGGCAGCACAACCTGGTAGCGAAACTGCCTTCATTAATTCTAGTATACAACTACATCCATTCTGAAACAGGGTAAAGGACTGTGTTGCAGAACATCAAGGGGGCATTCTTGCGAAGCCGAAGAAAACAGTAAAGATATAAAGAATTGACTCTTCAGGGTGATCATTAGGGGAAGATAGGAGTTGTTGTTGAGATGAATTAGAACTGCATATAACGTAAGAATTGTTGTTGCAGCCTTGGAAGAAGACAGAGTTGGAAACCGTAGAAAAAGAGTTACTGTTGTAATGAGCTTTGGTCAAAATGGGTAAGTACTTACCAGGGATTATGACTGCACAGAGACTGGGGAGCTGGACTGGACATTGATTGCTTAGTTTCTTTTCAACTTGAAATGAATTCTCAGACACTTGCTGAGATTCAGCTCCCATCCAATGGCAAGTATGTCAGTGCAATTAATTTCATTTTAATGGCTGTTTCAAACAAACAAACAAAAAAAATCACTTTTTCAAAATCAAACCCAGCCCTTTTAAGCAGCACTCCAGAAGATCAGATGGTTGTTAATTTACTGTATCAGAAGATCTATTCAGCCCTTCACAAAACTGAAAACATAACCTCCGTTATCAAAGCCATTTCATTTTCAGTCCTCAACTTTAAGGGCATGTCATCCCACATGACAGCAGCAGAAATTTTCATGAATCTCTCCATGTTTTGTACTGTGGATTTTACTTAATTGCAGTCTACAGCACATAACAAATAAGTAAATTATAGTTTAAAACTTGGCATGAGCAGCAGAATTAGTCAGAGAAATAGAATTTAATAACTCACAGGGCAGTTATCTACAGCTAGGTTAACTTTTTATGTTCTGCTAAGTTAACTTCAGTGGCTTTATCAGAGACACAATCTGTTGCAGTCCATTGAATCACATGTTTGAACTTAATAAGCAAGCGGTAAACGTATAAAGTTCACTATACCTGGGTAAATGGATGGCAGTACACATCCAAAAACTGCCTTTTATTATGCTGAAAACACACATATTTGCACGATGAAAACAAAAATTTTTGGAAGCCAAGTATTTGTCACTATGACAGAACTGTGTTCAAATCCTAAAGATATCAGGTGGTTTACAGCAAATTTTTTTATAGACTTTTTTTTTTTAGCATGAAAAATGACACAGAACAGATGAGGAACAAGGTTATCAAAATTTTTCTAGTTTACTTCTGCAAGCTGCTTGATTTTTAGATCGGCAGAATAATCACCAGTAGCTACCTTCAACTTCAAAAGTACTTACAGGAGTACAGATCTTACCTGAAAAGCCGATGAAACCAACCATTTCAAAGTAGAATTTGCCCTTAAGTTATGCAACAGCAGTGTGTTCTCTATTACTTTTATTTAAACCTCCCAGAATTTCAGCACCTTAAGACCAGAGCTTTGCAGAAGACCGCTGTCTCCACAACTTTTCACCGCAAAATATCACTGTCCAAAACCAAAGCATGATATACCCCCCCCCAGTCATTCCAAGTATCATATGGAAAAACAAAGCCCTTTCCATACATCTGACAAACTATCTGCAAGCTGAGAGTGCCCTTCCTGGTTTTGATCATGTTCTCCAACTTCCAGGCTGCTACTTCTGCCTTCTATTTTCTCCTTTTTCCCCTTTTAACTTAACAGCTTTAGCAGGGTTTCAACTCAGTTGTTCACACTAATTCCATCCCAGCTTAATATTATTAAAAAAAAAAAAATTTATATGTGACAGGAAAAACAGCGATAGAAGAGTTGCAGAGAATTTGAGAAAGCTACACCATTGATATATTTGGTCTTACAAGCTTGAGTGCCTCCAGCATTCTGTAACATGCTTGTGCATAGCCTCTATAAAAATAGAAAATGAAAATAGTATGGATACTTTCATAGAACATTTATAACAGAAAACAAGTCTAAAGACACAAACCTTTGCTAGAAGCAAAAAAGCCGATGTCGATTACCTCTGACTTCTCTTTCACTTTACTGGCAATACATGATAACACACGGGTTTGACAGGAAAATAAAAGGAATTAACAAAACAGTAACTGAAGACATGTTCCAACTTTAGATCCCAATTATAGCCCACATTGCTTAAAGCTAGGAAATGTGCAAACATCTAACACAAATGAAGAAGAGAAATCTAATGAAAAAGACAACATGACATGAGAAAACCAAAGCAGAAGCAGCTAATTAAGCCTATGCAACTGTAATGCAGATGAATTATTAAGAGAGGCAGAAGTTAGTGATAAACTTGTAGCGCTCTCATGCTGAAAGAAGATCTAAAATTAGAAAATCTGCAAAATACAAGATATATGTAGGGTTGGGTATTTGAGTAGCTAGCGTCAATTTTTTTCCTCAGCTGTGACCTACTATGTCATCCAATCTACATACCAAACATTGCACTGGGCAGGGTTTGCCTTTTTGCTGCAGGGTTTTGATAAAAAGCTGTGTAGTGCACATTATGAAACACTTTTTTCTTTGGAAGTTAAACCTCCATCCACCATCTTTATTAACAAAAACCAAGCACAGGTATATTTAAAAGGCAATGTTCATTTCACTTACTATGAAGGCTCATTCTGTAATTAAAACAATCTGCAAAACTTCCTACCTGACCGTAAGGTATCTACTACTGATCTACAATCTAGCTATAGAATAAAGCAGCCTGTACAGCAGACCCAAATTGACACCAGGAAATTAGGGACCTGGCATGGATCACTAATACTGTTAATTTTTAGCATGTGGAGTGCGACCACAATGAAGTAATATGGCAATAAGACTCATTCAACTTCCACAGGTAGTATGCACTAGGAAAGGGCAACCAAAGGGCCATGCTCAGGTCCCTTGGAATGGGAGGATCCACATCTCCATGCAGAACGGGAGCACAGGTTCTGGATCTGGCACAGATGCCTGTGCAGGACAAAAAGAGAAGCTCTCACCTCTGCACAATCTACTGGACAATGTTACAGGAATGGAAATCTGTGGAGGGAGACTGTGTTAACACATCACTATGTCACCCCAGGATCTCTAGGAGTCCTATCTTTTCATGAGCAGCTCTTTATCGTGTACATCTACTTGTTCCCTCTCCATATTTTTGAAAATCTATATAGAACTGAAAATATTCTAGATTCGTGATGCTTGAGGTGTTTTTACAGACTTCTGTTAACTTTTTGAAAATTTGCTGTAAAACGGAAGAAAAACAATGAAGAGTTGCACTAGTAGTTTATTGCCTGGAAGGACATTCCTTACATGGAAGATTTTCTGCAACTTGCTAAGGTTTTTAAAATAGTCTGTAATGTGCTTTCCTTTTGGCATTTCCACAACAGTTACTTAAACAGGCTGATAATGTAATCATGTTAATGAATACACAACTCCACTAAAATCAGACTTAATCAGAACAGCTTTGTGTATTCAACACAAACGATAAAGCCCTATAACCTAAGTCTCTGTATACACTTTGTACCTGCTTTCCCACCGTTAAAGGCAAATATTTTTACTTGAAGAAATCTCTTTGTAATAAACAATTTTTTAGCTGGAGTGAAAATCCATACTTGACTTCCAGGCTTCACTGACTAGGCAGATATGACCTTCTCCCCTTCTTCCTTCCAAAGTAAGTATTTCTCTATTTGATGAAACAAAAGACTGAGCAGCATAGGAAAATTGTCTCCTCTGTAATTCATTGTTGTGCAACTCGTTGAACTGTAAACCCCATCATGGATTAAGCTCCCCCCCCCAGAAGACAACATGGCTGTGTTTACAATGAAGATTTAACTCCTAAAATATCATTAAGTCTTCTGTAAATCTTCTTTTCTTCAAACACTGATTTCCTTCAAGAGAGATTTAGAGTTCCCACTGAGAAATGCTATGAGAAGGCTTGGGATATCTCGAAACACTTTTTTTCATATCTATAAACAATCATCTACAGTATATAGGTATTTTAAAGGATAATTTTGGCAAAATCCTGTATCTCAGTGTAGTTAAAATACAGTCAACCTTTCAGAGCTATTTTCTTGTGGCCATTTAAACACATCAGTGGCTTCTTTGATTTTCAAGAACAGAACATTTCTTAGTATCAGACACTACCACTGGCAAATCTTACATGGTTACCTTTCTGAAATAAAGTAAATCCCAGGTCTCATTTCATGGAAGAAATAGAAGAATTCATTCTAAAAAAAAAAAAATTCCATTAAAAGAGTGCACCAATCACAATATGTGTGTTTGCACAGCACTTTGTTAATATTTAATATACAGAACGGCACAGAACTACATAGTTTAACAAAGTCTCACATTTGGACATCTGTAAAAACAATTGAAACTAACAGTAATTTTTCAAATTACTTATTAATTTATAAGCAGTCAATTTCCACACTGGTATAAGAGAAAAGAAAACACAAAGAGATTTTGACTTAATAATTTAGAAATTTTAAGACATTTCTTAGCAAACGTAAGTGTAACCACTTAAACTTCTTGACTTTTTCTGCAAGCTCTTTCATGGTTTTTTTGACAATTTATCATCAACCGTGTCTTGTTTTTAAAACTTAATCTAGAGAAAGCTTTACTAATGAAAAACAATGAACTACTTTCTTCCCCAATATCAATGAGTTTCTCACAACGAAACCAAGTAACTCATTCCTCCTAATCTGAATTGTTATACACTATTTTTGTAAGAACAGATGCTTCAGTTGCTTCCCAGTGATCACTTTCTCTGACCTAAATTACTTAGTTCTTTGCTACTGATCATGTTTACTACAGAATTTGTCAAGTATTTCTCATTTAAGTCTCTGAAAACGTCACAATAGTCCTTATAGCATTCCCCATATCTTTGAAATAGTCGTATCTGTGAGACATTATCTCAGGTTTTCTATCGTAGGTTTGTTTCTATGCCAACTTGGCACTGTATTTGGTTTGCCCAGTATCCCTGAGCATCTGCAGGCTCTAAACACATAAGAGATGTCCATTTCCAAAACTGACAGAGCAGGAGTGAAACTGTCAAATATCTGTGAAGTGCATTTTTACAGCAGGAAGCAATTTGGTTTTATATTACCAGCGTATTTTAACTGAAATTTACACATAGCGCTTTTAAAAGTACAAATTGCTAATTTAAGAGAATGTATGTGGACCCACAGTAGTTTCCAGCAGTATATATACATTAGGATTCCATGTATTAGTGTAGCAAAAGTCATCTTAAAAATAGGAATACATTGCAGTCATTTGCTCAGTCCTGTTGTATGTGTCCTGCAGGAAATTAATTAAATGCAACTATCCTTTTGTTTTCCCATTCTTTTATACAGTGGCAAGATTGGTAATGTCATTAATACAACCTCTTCCTGATGCAGGAATATGTTTAGACAATGTGTTTGTTATAGCTTCTTTCATACAAAGTACTTTCATGTCAGCTGATACAGGAAATTTCTTATCAAGTCACCTTTGTCATCAGTCCCTTACTTCTAGTACTTTTCCTGTACATCTCAAGAGTTTACAGGAAAATATGCAAGTTAAAATCCTATCAGTCCTAAAAATAGTGCTATTCTATTTTTATTGATGAGACTGATTTAAAAAGAATCTGATAAAATAGGGATAACATTTTCCGGAGTTCATAGGCAGCCAACTGAAATCCAGCACTCAAGGGCCACAATCATAATTTCCCTGGAGAGACATGGTCAAAATGTGCAAACCAAGGTGCTTAAGACACACAGACTGACACACATAACAAAATGCTGCCTTATTTATAGATGTTATATGTACACTAACTCCTTGTCTTACTTCACAGCAATGCTAGGTATGTTTCCCTTTGTTAAAACATGCTACCAAAGATAGGAAAACATAATAATAGCTATCTTCCAAGTAAAATAATCCTATCAAGCAGTCTAATGTGGTCAACTTCCTCACCTTTAAAAAAAATAAAAATAAGATACAAATAAAACTACTCCCTAGTTTTGTTTCCTGAGGATAAAGCTGTAAAATGTTTTTTGTACACTAAGAAAATCATAGTTATTAACCATGTGGTCTGGCATAGTTTCCAATGAATGACAAACACTTCTTTTAACTATACAGCCATTTCTCACTTCAGCTTATGAAGCAACACTTTTTATTTCCTGGATTTCAAGGGCTATACGATAAATTTTCCTTCTCTAATGTGTTAACTTGCAGAATGCAATGAAATGTGGGTTTACAAATATCAATGCTTTCTCACACGTGGGAAGAAGAGAATCAAGTCCTATAAAACTGATTTCATATTTTCTGAGTTTTATTTACCAAACACCTCAAAAACTTTGATATGTATAGAAAACATAACAGAGAAGCGTTTATAAGTAGGTTGGTTCTCAAATGTACTAGGAAACAAAGTGGCATATTTTAGTCTAAAATGGAAAGCTATAAATAATGTACCAAAACCAAAATAAAGCAGATCAGGTATATCTCTTATTCCTGGTGGATGGTCCAGCGGGATTGCTACATGAGTTTTCTGATCCTTGCACCACATGTTGCCTGGGAACTACTCAGAAAATGAAACTACATTAAAGTTTTTGTTAAATCTTAAGTAACTGAATTTAAAGCCAAAATCAAAAGCTGAAATATTAGATATGAGTTGAAATCAGTTACCACTCTCAATCAAAACAGGGGGCTCATGATTTCCAGAATGGAGTCATTAGTATTAGAGAAATGGAAGATACCAAAGCTTTTCATACTTCAGTATGGGCAATATGGAATTATTATCAAAACAGCTTGGCAAAAATTCTAAAAATATAAAGATCCTCTCTCCAGGTTTGCTTCTCTGACAGAAGCTTATTAGACCTTACTGAACGCATATTGCTGAATAAGTAGGAGAGTTGCAAAAATCACAGTGCGTGGCAGTGACACAGTTGGCACTGCGCTTAAGAGAATAGCAGTGCACTTAATCAGAATATGAGGTTCTCTGTTCATTTTGATGGAACACCTCTACATTACACTGCTTTCCAAATACAAGTTACCTCTATCTCCCATTCAGATGTGGTAATCTTCTGCCAGTTAAGCACTGTGTGTTTATGCTTGAAAAATAATTCAACTCAAGGATTTGCCAGGGAATGGCCTACTAATATCTCGGGCAAGCATCAAAAAGTATCAAAACTCCTGTTTGTTCAAGGAATTAATATTGATACTGATGGTCTATGAATCTGAAGGCTGGAGTTCACTGTTCAAATTAGCTTTTCAAAATAACTTAAACAAGTATCTTAGGAAGGTTTTTTTGACATAAACGATGCTGAGATATTAGAGAAATGTATCAGACATTCAGCAACATCTGCAGTTTGCTTGTGTCTTTTTAGATAATAGCCTCAGACCTCTGAGATATTAGATAGGTTTGAAAATAAAAGTAAACATTCGGATAAGACTAACACTGACAACAAAAATAGCCTGAATCAAACATAAGACTGATATTCTTGACTTGAACAGAGAAGGGTACAACACAGAAAGAGAGAGGCACTTTATTTTTCTTTTGTACATTACTTTTAACAGCTGATTCCTTCGTCTGACTTTGTAACTCTGTATGGTGGCATCTGTAAAAAACAAAAATGATAGAGCTCAAAGGGACTTTCAAAGGTCATCTAGTCCCTTCCCTGTAAATCAACTCTATGTTACAGATGTTTGTCTAACCTTTTACTAAAAGTTGCCAGAAATGGTCAGCAATTTATACCAAAGATTCATCATCTTTACCACTAAAAAACTTTTCTTCGTATCAAATCTGAATCTTTCTTACTGCAATTAAGCCCCATTATTATTTATCTAAGCAGGCTAAACATGTGATACTGCTTATTTTTTCTTCTCTGAGACAAAATACCCAACTTTACTTTTTTCCATTTGAAGACTTTTATCACATTCCTGCTTCGTCTTATCCTCTTTAGCCCGAATAATCACAGCTTCTTTAATCTTTCCTTCTGTTGTGTCTCCTACCATTCTTGCTATTTTCTTTTGGCTCTCCCAAATGACACTTGGAGTGTCAAATCTGGACAAAGACCTCCAGTTGAACCCCTGCACAGCTGAGTGCAGGAAAAAGGTTGCTTCATGCATCCAGCAAAACACAAATTCATATTCTTACGTGCCACAGTACAGGTTGCCTTGCTAGTAATACTGTGCCATAATTGACGGCGTTCAGCTTGTGAGTCATAAGCAGTCCTCAGACCCTCCCGCCCAAAGAACTGTTATCTAGACAACTATTCTTGTTCCAGCGGAAGACCTACTCCTTTTAACAGATTAGAACAAGTTCATTTTGAATTACAGCCCTGACTCGTGGCATCTTCCAGCATTATGTCATGCCCCAAATGAGTATGAATACTCCCTTCTTTATCTTCCAGTCATCTACGATGATATTGAGTAACAGGGCTCAAGGTATCTCCATTTAGTTTACACTTCCTTTTTGACTGTTGGTAATTGGCAAATCCTCTCTAAATGGAGTTTCCTCTTCAGTTTAAACTTTATTATTGACAAGACTTTGATTAAACTCACAGAATCACTTTTCAGCCAACAGTGTAAGCGTGGAAAATGTCATCTAGCATTATAAAGCAGAAAAAATCAGTACCTTTAAATTGTATTATTATAACTCTGGAAAATAAAAAAAATGAAAATTGTCTAACCTTTTTAGACTTTGCTGGAGTGCTGTGTGCAGTTGTGGGCTCCTCAGTAAAAGAAAGACGTGGACATACTAGAGAGAGTGCAGCATTGGGCCATGAAGTGATTAAAGGACCGGAGCATCTCTCATACAAGGACAGGTGAAGAGAGCTGGAACTGTTCAGCCTCAAGGAGCCAAGGCTCAGGGGGGATCATATGAATGTGTATAAACATCTGATAGGGGTAGTAAAGACGATGGAGCCAGACCCTTCCCAGTAGCATCCAGTGACAGGACAAGAGGCAATGGGCACAAACTGAACCATAGGAACCTACACATAAGAAAAAGCTTTTTTTGTTGTTGTTGTTGTTTTAACAGCGATAGTGGTCGAACACGGCAACGGGTTGCCCAGAGAGCTTGTGGAGTGGCCATCCGTGAAGAAAACCCGACCGCACCCAGCCTTGAACAACCTGCTCCAGGTGGCTGCTTTTTGAGCAGGGGTGTTGGACTAGATGATCTCCAGAGGTCCTCTAATATTCAGCTACTCTGTATTTCTTTTTTTGAATTCTTAGCTGGTTGATCATTTTGATTATCCTCTGAAATTGTGGATCTCTTTTCACAAAAGAATGCATTGTGAGTATTTTTAATTAATAATAAAATTTTTATCAGGACCAATTTTATTATTAACCTGAGTGTAGTCAAAGATATTGCAATTAAAGACAACTGCAAAATTGTCACTTGTTTGATAAGCAGTAATATTTATAATTAATATTCTATTCAGATATTTGGTATGACCCAGATACAAAAACCAAACCAAACCAAACAACCCTTTGTAACTAGCTGAACAATAGGAAATTGACTTTCAATATTAAGCAGCTTCTTGTTAATTTTGCTGAATTTAGAAAAAAAGCAAAATATTTTATATTCTTTTACATCCACCTAATCTTATTGCCAATTGGAGTTGTTGCCGTTTATTCTTTAATAAGATATACTTGGTTACCTTTTTGATGTGTTTGAATAAAGACTGAAGAAATACTTTCAGTACCTGAAACATAAGTTTGAGCAACAGCCTTTAGATTAATGAAAAGATATAAACTAAGTTAACATTTGAGAATACTGCCAGGCAATACCATACTCCAGCTGGCAAGTCGTTGCCCGGTATTCAGCATGACCTGTTCTGGGCCCCCGGTACAAAAGAGATGGCCCAAACTGAAAAGTCCAGCAAAGTGGCATGGAAGGGGTTCAGCTCAGGGACCTATGGTGAAGGGAGATTGAGGGCATTAGTTGGGCTTGTTTATTCCAGGATGAGAAGGCTAAGCCAGGGGGATGCACCAGCAATCAGCCACCCAACACAGAGCCTTAGAGAAGGCAGAAAGAGACACTGGCCAGAGACACACAGTGAAAACCAAGAGGTGACAACCACAGGTCTCTACAACGGACAGCTGGGCTGGGTAGAAGGGAAAAGGTAAGCATCAGACCACTGGCCTTGCGACTCTGTGTGCATTATCAGTTCTCGCACTTTTTCACTACTTGCCTGGAGAAGACCATGAGCAACCTGAATCTACTTTTAAAATTTTATTAATATAATTTTTAAATTAATCTTCGTATTTAGCACTGATTTGAGAAGGAGGCTGAAATGAGGGACCTTTACAGGTCATCCCAAGCTGATTTTTTCTCCAAGTCCAGCTACGTGATGCTATATAATAAGATATTCCTAAAATATTGAAGTCTGTGCTGTATTTGAGATTCCTCTTTGAATCTTAGTGATTTTAACATTCACTTCCTATTTTGAAGAATTTCCATTAAAATTAATCCATATCTTGCATTCTTTTTAAGATACATTCTTCCATACCACATCTCACCAGGGTCGTTGTACTTAAATAAAGTATATTATTTTTATTTCAAAACTTTTTAAAAAAATCATCCATACTTCCTTAAGATTTCTCCTCCTTTATTCATTTATTCTTGATGAAATGAGCAAGAATCATAATTTCAGGTCTTTTTATTTTACTTTTCAAGGTATAATGCATCATTTAAAAAGGAAATATAGCTCTAAAAGTTGCTGTTAAGGACCATAAAGCAGAGAAATAATATTTAGTTCCTTTGCAAGGTTTTTATCTTAACAGCATTACTAACTGTGACATTTATCCTGCTTAACCTCACCAAATGTACCCTAGGGAAATGTCAACAGAGTCTTATGGTTTTAATACAAATGAATTATCAAAGAGTTTGAATAATGTAATCATCTTAATGTATTCGGTTTTTATAATGAACATCTGTTATGAGGATAGAGAAGCAAAGTGACTGGTTAATGTAACAATTAAATAAACAATTAAATGTAAAAATTAATAAAACTGATTTTACAATTTTAACTATTTAAAGTAACAAACTGAATTAACTGTCATTGAAATATTCCTTATATGCCTTATTTCCTTTGGATACAATTTTTCTTTGATGGAATTCATATGCTTTCTAGATGCTTGTTATGGGTATAATCCTGTTTACAAAGACAGCTTGTTCCCTGGATAGAAATCTTCTCCCTTGAGTGATGCATATTTGTGTTCTTAAAGTTCCTGCCAGATCTCTTACTTCACATGCTTTTGCCAATAATCCTTTTGCAGTGTATTTTCTGTCAACTCGATTTATTAAGAGGGTTGTTTTCAAACATCCTGCTAGCATACATCATAGTAATTCTACTCTCATGGGAACACATTCTCTAATTATTGAGATGGTCTAGCAAGTGTCTCTGATATTTACTGCTATTATATTTTATTCTGTCGTACTTTATGACTGGAATATAAATTTTGGAAAATTTACATGAACGATACATAATTTTGCAGTCTATACTCTTTTGAACTACATTTTATGAGTAATTCCAAGAAATCATGAATATTTTTTTAAGGAAATCATGCTGTCATTTATGATTCAGGAAAGAAATATCCTCAGTTTTATCTGAGTTCATGAACGACATTTCACTCAATCTCCCTGCTCTGAACCTTGTTCATACACTGTAACTAGTTTGTTCTTTTGCTCCTGAAATGCAGAAATTTGAATAGACTTTAGGCATATTTGTCAGCTTGTCATCACACATCCATATAGACAGGACATTTTAGGTCCTGAGTATGCAAATCTGATACATTGAAATTATACTCTCAGACATCTCTTGCCAGGTTGGTTCAAGCCTTGATTCATGTGCTTTTTTCTGATGCCGTTTGCTTGACAGCTACTATTTGCTATTCACAATTTGTTAGATAGTGAAAAAGCAAGCTGAAATCAGAGTAATATTACAATGAAAGTGAAAGTTAACATGCAATTAAAGGTCTTAATTACTCTTAGATTAACCACAGAATCACAGTGACAGAGAGAAGTCTTGACTTTGGCCACAACCACAACTTAACTGGAGTTTAACATATGATATTTTTTACTGTTATTATAACACTTAGCTTTCAGATTTCTCACCGAAATCAACATCCTCAATGTAAATGACTGTGTTTGGTATGTCGTGTCTAGAGGGGTAAGGGAAAAACCAAAATGGTTATATCTGAACTTTGAAGGAAAACAGGTCTATACTCTTGAGTCTTTTGCACTAAGCTCAGGTCTTCAAGGAGTTCTCTGCCTCCTGTCAGGATTCAGAATTTATAACCAGCACTAGAGTAACTGCCCATCTATTTAGAAAGAATGAGTGTGGTAATATACCTTTAAAATCTAAATATGATAATGGTATTTCCTCTTTCTATATAGAAGTGTTGCAGTCAAAACATGTTAGATACAGTAGGCAGGTTCGACTCTGATTTAAATGTACATTCCTAGCTGTTCTAGGGAGTACTTCATACCATCCTAAAAATCTTCCTATTGAAATTATGACACAAGAAAGTGAAGATTTCAGAAATTACAGTTAGGCGCAGTATGGTAATTATTTCTGATAATCAGTGGAGGAGGCCCTTGGAAGTGAGGAATCCTGGCTCTACTGGTTGCTCACCCTTCATCAGCCAAGGGAACAACTGTGTGTCATACATGACAACTCTGAAACCCGGGCACATAGGCAAGTTTTCTCACAGGGAAAATCAGTCATTTCAGTCAAGAGCTAATGTAGAAGTTGCTGCTGTCAAAATCACAAGAACATATGCATAATTTTCATTCTTGCATTTGCATTCATCATTATGAAGAAGCACGTAGAGCAACCAAAACAGTATCTGCGACTCTGAACATAACTTACTCGGTTTACTGTCTGTTGGGTTTGATTACTTAGTTGAAGATGCCCTCACCTGCCTGGCTGATTAAGGTTTTCCTTTCACTTCACTGCCTGGTAACCACAACCAGCCCTGAATTTTAGTGTACTCCATGCCCCTTTACTTATCCTACTATTCGGTCTCAAATCTTTGGAAACCACTGAATCATCTAAACCTTTCAGCCGGACCAGTTTCCCTAGGGAAAAGTAACAACATGCTTTTCTCAGGATCTTCTGTGCAGTTTTCTGCCTATAATCTTTTTTTTCCCTATACCCAGAGGATGTTGAATTCCTTTAGGAACTGTGACACTATGGTCATCCAGAGAGCTGTATTTCACAGGGGACAAGGGACTCTGGATATCAGGTATGGTCTGAGCATAGCCAGTCATTCCTTTCCGACAGTAGGGACCTGGAATATCTAGGCAGAATATCTCACCTAGGGCAAGATGTGAAATAGAGGCTAAGCTGTAATAGCAATCGTGTGTGAAAAGAGACCAGAATTTAGATAAATGTTCCTGGAGCACTCGGAAGCACTAGCTGATTGTTGTCTCTTCACATTCAGGCAGAAATTGGAAGGATTACACTTCTTGACATAAAATGCCTATATACTGCCCCAGTTATATTTTAAATGCCTTTTGTGAAGTAAGCCGTGGTCTTTTAAAATTAATTATCTTTAATTACCAGGTTCACTCTTCTGTCCTTTGAAAATTGTCACTTCATTTGCTTTGTTCTAATATTTGCTTACCTTCCCAGTTAAACATGACTTTTCATAAAGAAATTCTCAGTTGTACAGCAGAGTATTTCTAGCTAATTTCCTCAATGCCCAAAGGATGCACGTAATCTGGAATTTGAGAAATGAGCGTTAATTTTTTTTCTGTATATTCCCTCCTTTGATCTTAGTTATTTTTTACAAGGTCAGTTCTGAGCATAACTTTGTAGAATTTCAGGTACCTCTTCTAATTTCATTTTCTGTGTCCTTCAGCACTAGCAGTCAGAGGTAAATGATAACCCAGCTTTTTTCCCATGCATTATTTTCCACTTCCCGAAGATTTTGCTGCTGTGTTCCCTGGAGTTTCATTTTGCATGCAAGAAACCAAGATTCCTTTGACATAAAACCACCTCTCCAAATCTTGCCTTTGCATGGCTCCTTCAGTTACGCATTTTAATTTTCTTTAATATTCCATCTATATGAACCAGCACATTAAATTTCAGTAATGCAGAGAATATTACAATTGTTGTCACCCACTTTGCTTCTGCAGTCTTTTTCTGTTTGTTTCTTCTCTTTCCATACATCCATTTCAATATATTAACACAGAGTCTCTATTTTTCTTCGAATCTGATTTTTGTCTCAGAGGATACATTTCTGAGTAAACTGAAATCACCTGGCACGTTTTAGCTCAGGTGCCACTCGAACTCTGCTCCCCTTCATCATCCCCTCTCCCCCAAAACAGGTCTTGAAGGCATTACAGATCATGCAGACCATGAAATAGACTGCTATCCAGAAAGAATTCGTTGCTGAAAGTGATAACTAGTTGTACAGGTAAGTTCTGTATGCCTTTGTGCTTTCCTTTTCAGTGGGTGCCTTAAAGGCAGAGGGGAAAGGATCTCCAAGAGTTTGACAATGACAAGTATATCCATTAAAGATGAATTAAATTATTTTAATGCTTGAAAATTAAAAAGAATCAAATATTTTAGGTTATATTAAAAATAATATCTTGGTGGTAATATTCCGTATAATGGATTATAGGTTATATATTGAATGACGGCAGAAAATCCAAGAAGTCTGTCTGTGATAAAGAGCCTGTAGCTTTAACTGACATTCAAATCTTGTTTAAACGTTGGCCTATTGAACTGTAAGTCTCTCTATTTAATTGAGTTTAACGCTAAAATAGAAAAGATATTTTCATTTCAGATGTGGCCACTAAAAAATCCTAAATTAAAGTGGTAAGATCTTAAATCTCAGGGAATTTAGAAACACTTTTTTCTTAACTCAGTAAAACTGATTTTACAGGGCCTAGTCTTTCTGAGGACCTGGTTACCCCTATAGGATTTTCACTATTGTATTTTGCGTATTTGCAAATTTTTTACTATAGTTTTTTCTCTTTCCTTTCTTGAAAGCAGAGTTGAATGCACTCTCCAAATTCATGTAAGAGGTTGACATGATTTCTCAAAAACGTCACAAAGAAAGTAATTCGCTGTAGTGCTGCCAAGGCTAAGAAAGGAAGGAAAGTTTGAGCACACTTTTCACCCTTCTTCCAAAGTAGAGCTAATATGAAGATTTGGCAGGCAGAGAAACAACTTGATCTTTACAAAAAGTTTCCCTTACAAACCTATGTTTTTTATTTATGGAATCATCCAAAGTTCATCTGTTAATGTTTTTAAGAAGTCTTTCCCATAAAAACATTCACCATTCTCCAAATTCTTCAGTTTAATACAAAGACAGTTATACTCCTGGATTCTACACGCACTCTTCCTCACAAATAAGGTGTCTTAGATAAAGCAGACATACACATACTCCATAAATACACAGAGCATCACAGAATGCATGAACCACTGTCCAATAAATTGTTTGGAAAATGTTCTTTGAAATAGTGTACAACTTTTGTTATAGTGTTAGATAAAAGAAGAAAAAACATTTAACCATATTCTATGAAATTGTGAATAAAGGTGTTTCATTTTCATATTAGAAAACTAATCAGTCACTAAAGGTTCTATGGATATTTAAATTATTTTGACCAACACAACTTTTAAGAACACATGTATTCTACTTTATATTCCACAGAAAGTTGGACTTAATTCCAAGTCCTCGTCTTTGTTTTGTCTTAATATTTCCTAATATACATGTGAAACAGTATAAGGAACAAGTCTTACAGCTGAAATTGCTCTGTCCCTTCACTTATACCTTATTCCCCACCCTTCCCTGGTACACCTCCCAATCCTGATAGCCATAGCAGCCGGTTTGGATGCAGAATGACAGGCTCTGCTTGGTCTAACAAGTTGTTTGGGTTTTTTTAGTTCTTCTCCACAGACTTTTGTTTTTAAAAAATTACACAGCACGTTTGTTCACAGGTGGGTAATTCTACTCAGTCATTCTGTTTACCAAAGCCGCCGTGCGCCAGTTTGTGTCCTGACTTCTCATGTACTTCTCTTACAACTGGAAAGGTTAAAACAGAGACTAGCCTTTGGGTTCTGTTTTTTTCTTTTAAAATGGGAATCGGTCAGAAAGAACTGATATGATTTCCGGATTTGGCACTTCAGAGATTTGTAACTGACTCGTATGAAATTCAGTCACTTAACTCTTTAATGACTCACTTTTAGTGGGAAAATTTACTAAAAAATGGGAGATAGAGCACTCCAACTCTCCAATAAAACTGGAAAATATTGCAAAGGATTATTGTATTTTTGTGCACATGGTGCCTATCACACACACTAAAAAACCCCCAACCAAACCCCACACCTCTTAAATTCAGCAACACTGTGACTATAAGTAGCCCATCAGAAGGGTCAAGTAAAGCCCTGCGTACTAACACAAGAACTGGCTTACTAAAAAAAGAATTAGTCATAGCTTCTATTAAGAAATCGAATTATGATACAGAAACACACAAAAATTCCATGCATTTCAGAGCCTACTATTTAAAAGGATAAATGAACACTGTGAACAGCAGTCTTAAACCAAACTATTTTCTGACTATTATGAAAATAAGGCAAAATTAAATGTTCATATGTATTAGATTAGAGAATATATAATTAATACATTCCGTTCTCAATACCAGATGTTCCTTTCTGGTGAAAGCCTAAAATTTCTGAGTAAAGAGAAAAATAATTCTTCTGAATCGCTGATAAACAGATAATTAGAAGCAAACTAGGCTTGAAATTAGATTATGTACTTTTACAAGAGGCTGTATACCTAAAGAATTATAAACTAATTGCAGGGAAAAAAGGTAAGCTTTAGTTTGTTGAAGCACAGGATGAGGGAAACTTTCAGAGACTAAGCTCGAATTGAGAGCCTTTTGTAGTACAAAAACATGATGAGACAGCCTTTCATAGCATTTCAAGCTTTTCCATAACGTATTGTCATTGTAGCCAAAGAACCTGTCATATATGATAATTTTCACACAGTTTTGAATAAGAACCTCAAACAGATCAAAAAAACCTTTCAAGTTGCTTTGTGGTTTGTAAATATATTTAGAAATTACTTTGTATCCTAAACAATAGCACTCTAAGCACTTCAAAAAGAAAGCTGTTAGTTACGTTACCTAACGAAAGTAATGTTATTTACTGAGAATAGTTTACAACACTTACAGTGGATAGAAACATTTATGTAAACAGCAAAATACTGGAATGACTTTGTAAAGCATACTTGTACAACCACCACCACACTGATTAAAGTTACTGCTGAATTTTCTATTTCATTGCTTCTAGTTCTCTTAATATACTGAAAAAAAGGTTTGAATTGTCTCCGCCCAGGGAACATGCCACTTGTTAAACATTTGCAAATATGTCAGTATTAGAGTGCACAAACCTAATAATTTCCTCTGATGAACAACCTAAGGAAAAAAAAACAAATCTTCCTGATGCTGTTACTCACTGTCCTCAGAACAGTCACCACTTAAAAGCTGCACATTGCAGTTAAATGTATGGGCATATGCTGGCAATGAAACATACCACTAAAACATGTTGTATAACAGAACACCAAATGAAGAGCTTATTGCAGGAATCACATCTAAGGAAGACAAAGCCAAGGATGACACCAGGGGAGGTAGCGCCAAATAAAAATGCTACATATTCCCAAGACTTTTCAGATTAAGAAAGTCCTTTAAGTTATGTGTCTATCTGATCAGTAAAGAACAGTGGATTTTCCATTGATTATTTCATTTTCTGTACTGTCTAGTTGCTGCTTTAACAAACCACTGCTTGGCCAGTCTGTTCTCACGGCTTTGATTTAGTTAACAGGAGACTAACCTCCAAAGATGCTGCAACCAAAAATTGTCACTAATTGGTAGAGTAATTTAGGAGCTAGATTGAAAAAGTTGGGCTTTTTATATGACATTTGGAAAATGAAAATGGGAAGTATTTTTTTTCTCTGAAGTATTTTCATTTTCTTAGGACAAATGTGAGCATGTCATGTTGACAGAAACAACCAATGTAACTCATTTAGGGTACGTGCAAGAGCGCAAAGTGCTTTTCTTTATTAAAAATTTTATAGAAGCTGATTTTTTTCCATTATGACCAGATCCAAATCCTTATTTCATTTCATGTCAAATGTTAGAGGAATTTTCACTCTTAGATTCCCCTAAATGTTGTATGTTGAAAGATACTGTGCTAGCCATATAATCTTTATCACTGCTATACAGGGAGGTTTTATTCATTTTAAATCATACAGATCCCAAAACAATAATCCAAAAGGCAGACTTAACTAAGTTCCCTTGGAAGCACACCACTCAGATTATTTTCTCTAAATCTCTAAGGCCATTAGCAGAAACCTGATAAATGAGAAATAGTACTGAATAAAAAGAATGTTACTGCAAGGCTATAAATCCATTTTATAGAATTTTTCTAATATTTTAAGTTTTTACTAGCGCCAAGATTAACTGAGTCATACTTCATTACATTACTTTGCTTCTAATATTTGACCTCTTTTGATTTCATTAGTGGAAAGTATTCTTCTCTTCTGTGAACACTATTATCACTGTTCCTTTATAACAATTTTCCTAGCATTTATAGTTCAACAATGTGTACATAAACTATCCAAATAATTACCAGTTTTACTTTTGTCATTCTGGATACTGGCGGATATTTCTGGATATTCAAAAAATCACATTTACAAATCAGTAACTACATTTATAGTAGAGGTATACATTCATCAAAGAAAAATCACATATTCTCAATTATTCTTGGTTCAGCAGTTCTGTGTGTATGTACACAGACAACAAATATGTCAAACTAATGAAAAACAAATCTAGATAAACACCTCCTTTCAAGTTCTTGCATAATCCTTCCTGTGCAAAACAAATATCTACCAGGAGCAGCTCCAAAAATCTCCCATTAATTTCCTTTATCAGCATACCTCCATTTTGAATATTCATTTGTAAGGCACACTTCTCTTTGTAAGCAATATTCCCTATTCCAAGTGGATATCAAACTACATAAGAGCTCCTACTACCATCTAGTAATTCTTGTCTTTTACCAGGTGGCACTGGGACAAGTGTTTTCTCTGATTTTCTCTCCCACCGCAGACGAAAAACGGTGGCAGGTAACTACTTCCGTAGGCTTGCAAGGACGGAGGTGGCTGCTGAACCTGGCCTGTGTCCAGCTAATATAAATCAGACAGTTTATGCAAACAAGCCCATTAATGACTGAAGAAAAATTTCCAGTGTTTTCCATGGAGGCCACTATGTGCCTGAAGGTTTCAGATTTTTGCTCTCTATGCAACATCTTTAGCCCGGTCTCATTTAATTTGAATTTCACCTTTAAAAGAGATTTCCATCCTTGTCTATTTGAAGAGCTTTTTATTAGAAAAATACATAATTTTGCCATCTCACATATTAATAGATTTATTTTTCCTAAAATTTTCTCTGTTTTTAAGGTCTTCCTAATAATAATAAAAAAAGATAAACTTATCTTATCTTAAAAATAAAATTGCTTGGTCAAATATGGATTTACAAATTACTTGTACATTCCTTTTCTACCACAGCCCTAGCAGTTAAGAGTTGGACAGCATTTAATTAGCTTGTGAAGTCTAACTACAAGCTCTTACATATATTTTTTTTTTCTTCAAAAGAACTGTATCAAAATTTTATAATCTGCTTCTTCACAGACTGAAACTTCCTACTGAAAACAAATGATTTTATTCCTTCTGGAAATGTGAATCATGTCCTAAATCCCACACCGTATAAATAATACCTCCTGGACACAGACAGATCAAACATAAAAAGTCTAAGCCTTAATCCTCATCCCCAGACAATGCAAGCAACTTTAGAAAGCAAATCTATCATGTCTCTGAAAAAGGCTGGTTCTGCTCCAAAGTCAGCAATACACAAACATCATAGAATACTATTGTCGCTTCCATGCCAGTTCGCCATTCATTTTACAAAAGGATGCTTGTAGTGTCCAACAATGATGCATTTTTAACAGCACCACAAGTTATTTCTGAAGATAATTACCTTTAAGCTGCTGAACTAAGCTGAGAAAATGCCATTTTTGCATTCTTCATTTAGTACTTGAGGATGCACACAAATGCCTGCATATACGCACTTTTCACATGATCTACCACCTTTTTTGAAGTCAAACGTGCTGCATATGTTTTGAGCAGCAAAAAGCTGAACTTTCAGGTAATTTTAGCAGCTTAAAAGCTTTATTAAAACTTCATTAAGAAAACTAGCAACAATTCCTGACTAACACCATACTGCAAATGAACAATATTACTGTTCAGAGGTGGATTAATCATGTGCAGGGTCTTTAGAAACGCTTAATGCAGTTGTTTTTTGCTTGAGAATCATTCTTGGCATGCCAGGGCTCCATTCCATATCACATTCTTCAGCAAGACAATGAATAATCCTTACCTACAGAGCAATAACAGATCCCCAATTTCAACTCTTTCATTTCCCTTAATTAGAGAAAGTACCAAGGGCAGAAAATATAGGCAAGCCCCAACTGCCATTACAGTAAATGAGATTTGTATAAGTAACTTATTTGAAACTTAAATCTCTCCACCTGCACTGCGTATGTCTGCTACATAATTAGTTTATATGTTTTTACAGATGCCACATATACTCCTGTTTCTCCATAGGTGAAATGTCTTTCCCTCTTTTGGAACTCTAAACAAAGTTGACAAACACCCATCAAGCAGTTCCTGTGTTTCTACTTTCCTAAGAGGAAAAGCTGATCCAAACATCACGTTTTGAAAGCTGCTGCCCAGACTGAGGACCCATTGCAGGCTGCGTCCAGCTCTGTCCCTACCCATGCACCCTGATCGTCTCCCAGAGGACACGCACACGCAGGCATGCTCTGAAACCACATCAGAAAAATGTAGGACGTACTCCCAGGTCCTAAGTTCAGCCATATAAATATGTATGTAAACCACACAATCACTTTTTACCTTGCTAGCAAGTTTGAATTTGCTTAGAAAGAATTGTATATGCTAATTTTATATATAATAGTTTTCAGAATACAATATGACATATGGGAACAGGAGCTTAACAAATTTCATAAATGTAAATGTTTATCACAAACAACGTCACAGAGCTTTGAATCTTATAACTTTGTCTTCTCTATTGTGAGCTGGTAATATGCTTGTGAATGCATAAATTCTAGATTGTAACGTTTACATTTTTACATTTTCTTTATTAAAGATTATTAACAGTATGTGACCCCCTATGGTAATATAACATGACCTAGCACTTTCTTTAAAGTGATTTATTGGATAGACTAAAGAAAATCTAGTTATTAGCAAAAAATTGTCTTTTTTTTTCCCCCAGGTCTTTTAAAAGCCTTTGTAATTTTCAGAGAAAATCTGCGGTCCTACTCTTATGTTTCAACTTTTCTTATTGTAGAACATGAAAAGATGGGAAGATAAATTTTCAAAAGATTTTTTTCTTGTGGTAATTTCTTACCATACACTGTAGGTTGTAACTCAGAGCGTCTAGACTAAAAATGAGATGTTATCTCAGGGACTCTAATAAAAACTATATATACAGGCTTGTCTGTGCTTCAGAATATTTTTTAAAAGGTAAAAATTATTCTTCTTAGTATGCTGTCATCTTTAACTCTTTTACGTTTCTTTGGAGCAACTATGGGCACACTTTCTCCAGCAGAAAGGACAGTTGTCTGTCCCCCACCTACCTCCTTTCCATTTAAGCAAATTATAAAAAGACTGGGTATTAAAAAGTCAAATTGTGCCAGTGAGCAAAAGACTTGTAAAATATGAATTCACTAATCTTGCCTAGAATTCACAGATACGAGAAGTACAAACTTTTCAAATGGCCTCAAGAAGATGACTCCTTCTCATGGAGTTAGAAGATAATCTTTTAAATGTTTTATTCTCCTCTTTATTAGTAGTACATCTTAATATGTAAAAGTTAAATGATCTCGGGATGCTCTGCAGACATCCTTTTGCAGCTCCATTCGTTGTCTGAGCTGCGTATGTTATTTGCCGTTTTTTTACCTACACCTTTCCCCTGACATCTTAAGCATTAAAGCAGGTTACATATCAGAACAGGTGATCACCATCTTAGATCAAACACAGATGTGAGCTGGTAGAACACAACGTGAGTACTGGGGTTTGGGGCGGGAAACTGAAGCGTATGAACACTGCAAATTGTCAGCAATTTATTTCAACGAGTATGTGGAGATGCAACTAGAAGATAAAGGGTAAAAAACTAAAGGCAAATAAAAATATTGGCTAGTCATCAGCTACAAAAATCTTCCTACACTTACTTTTATAAAATTTAATATAAAGAAAATTTTGTAACCACGTAAAACGGTGCCTTGGATTTTTTCATAGCCTGTTTTTTAGCACTGTTTTCCTAGTATCTAATTTCTCTACCTGTAATGTTATACATCTGTCAGTCAAGCTAGAGGGAAAAAAGAACAAACAAACAAGAAAAATCCTGGTGATATCATAACATAATTGCTAACTCAGAAAATAATCTCTGATTTTTGTGGAAGCTCTGAATACCAAGCTGCTCTGAGAGCTCTACTTTTGGACTACTGTTACAACCAGCAATGCAAACTGCAAACATGAAATAAATTCGTCAGCACAGCTTCTCATAGGCTACACCTATTTTACTGCAGTGGGTTAAATTACAGTTACTCATATTTCATAAAAATCAGATTTGAAATTTCTATCAAAGTGTGTCAATTTTACAAAAACATTTGCTACCTCTTTCAGACGTTATTTGCTTTCACTCTTTTATATAGAAAAATAGTAATGCCACTGACTTCTTACAAGTACTTGTCTCTAAAAACATGACAATATTTACAAAATCAGCAATTTTTAATACAGTTTTGTAGATGAGAGATCGTTTTGTATTTCCTAAGGTCTCATTTTGTGTTATGATAGGCAATTAAACAGCTGGTGTATTTCAAACAAAGTCATGGTTGATGAGGTTTCTGTGTAATGTTGTCACAATATTAAACTGTGCAAACAAGCACACAGCAATGGCAACAATCTTTTTCTAAATTTAGCTCCCTGATAGATTTATAATGTATCCCACAGAATTTCATTTCCTTAAGATTCACTACAATATTTGGATTTCTTATCTGTACTAAACAGTTGTTTCTTGTCTTAAAGAGGCTATCAAGAATGTATTACATACATCCTTTCCCATACACTTAGAATTTCCTCCTCAAAACCATACCTAACTGATAGGTAGCAGGGCTAAATTTGAAAAAAGAAGTTTAGGCAGCAATTGAAAACACCAGCTCAACCTACATATATGAAATACTTGTATTGCACAACTTTTCCTAACAGATATAATAAAATATGCTTTTTAACTAAATGACCCTGTCAAGCTGAAACATAAATTCACATCATACCTACTGTGCTACTGTTTCTGTACACTTCAACATAAAGGAGATCCTCTCCATTGGCCTTGAGTGTTAAGTGGCAAAAAAACCCCAAACCTGAATATTTCTTTCACTGCAGACTTCAAAGTCACTAAGCTTCTGTAAAATACTGCTCATGTACATTATGTACACGTACATTGTTTGTATAGATATTTTCATTTTTAATTTATCTTTCTTATGTACATTATTTGAGGAAAATATATTCTTAGAGCAAGTAGGATACTGGATATCATCTTGCATACAATATATAAAGAAAATGTTCCATTTACTCCGCATAAGCACCCGTCACGTTGCTGCACACAAACGCTCAAGAAGTGACTTTTACACGCAGCTCAGTGGAATACATGGCTCCTCTGTTTTCTGTGGTTACAAACAACACATTTCCTGAGAGAGACCCTTATGAATCTGTGCTTATGGTCTCACTTAATTTAAGAGCTGGGTATTTACTCCAGCCTTCCTCTAGCCAGTTACTTATCTCTGGCAGGACATTCTTTTGTATTTCACTGGGGTTTTTTGGTTTCCTTAAAGCCTTTCGCAACAGATTTTGCCAAAATCCTTTTGGAAATGGTAGCAATTTAGAGAAAACACATCGCCTTTACCTGTGTGCTTGCAGACACCTTCAGAGAACTCCAAGTAGCTGCCAAGATGGAACCTCTCTTTGTAAAAGTCATGTTACTCTTCCCAAGTAAACTGTACTTGCTCAAGTACTGAGTGATTCCATAATAATTGAATATATACTTACATAGTTGTAGCTGTCGAGACTCTTCCTCTGCTTCTTTGTAAATGTTGGTTGTTTGGGGTTTTTTTCTTTTTTTTATTTTTCCCCACAAACATGCCCCCCTCCAGACTTGCAGGTGCTAAGGAAGGAGGGGTTTACACACATCTCCCCAGACTCCTCTACAGTGAACACCAGCACAAATAATTAATTCATCTGCTCTGCAGTTGTAACTTAATCACAGTTCTCACAAGATAAATTTCTAAATAAAAATTCCCATTCACTACTCTGATTTTTTTCAATCCTTAGGTGGTACAGTTTGAAATAAATAAAAATTAATTCAATTCAGTTTAATAGATTCTAATGGATTTACATCTGTATGGATGGTAGAATGATCAGATTTTAGTCATGTGCTACTTGTCTTCCTTTTATTCACCAACATGCAAAATTTGTTTCTTATGAAGACAGTATTTATTATCACTCAGCTTATTATATCAGTAAAAGCAGCCTTACTGATGCGTTTCAAGTTACATTTTTAAGAGAAAGGTTAAATTCAAACAGACAGTTAGACAACCACTCAAAATACAATTCTGCTAAGCCACTTGAATTCAAGGTATTCTATTATATTAATTTATCTCCATTGTTGCTCACAGGATGATTTACAAGAACTAAAAAACAAAGCCTCTGAACTATATAATGAAAAATGCCTGTAACTTTGATCTCATATCATACTGACAGTCTTGAGAGTTAGCTCTTAAGAAAGCCAGGCAAACTTCTGTCCAAAAAAAAAGATACCAGGATGAAGAAATTTCTCTAAGCTTTTGTTTGGTTTTTTTGTTTGGGATTTTGTTTAGGTTTTTTTTTTTTAAATTGACAATTTATAACAGTTCACTTTCTAATCATATGGAGAGGAGGAAATTGTGAGCTTGAGTTCTTGGTACAGTTTGAAAAGGTATGAGAATCAATTTCTGCTTCCAAAAAATCAAGGTCAATCATGTGCAGAAATGTTCTTATTACTTCTTTGATGCTTCCTATGTCTCCTTCTCCATTAAAAAAGCATTACTAGAGGGAGTATCATCACTACTGTTCATATCTACCTGTATAATCCTCTCATTAAAGCGTTACTAAGGTTTACACTGTATGGAATAAATTTTCAAACCTACTTTGACTAAATAATGAACAGGTTCCATGGGAAAACAGAGTTTTTTGCTCTTTTGAACCCCAGCCCTGAGATGTAGGTAATTTTGAAGCTTCTTCATCTCTCCTGAAGCAAAATTATGCAGCAGGATTACACTGGTAGGCTTGGTGTACAGTTCAGCATACGGTAGATAATACTCTTTTTGTGATTACAGCATTCTCACAAAGCACAGGAGTCACATGTTATCTAGCGATCTGCTTTGGGTTTTTGTGGTAATATTTTACAACTGAAGCAGCATTTAATTTCAAGGCAACTAGTCGACAGCAGTGCAACATCCACAGAATGTTTCATTTCTTTCTGAATAATGCTCACTACTACAGCTATCCTCAAATTATAAATAAACAAAACTACCTTTCTAATTACATCAGCAAGATACAAATATTAATTCCGCTACCCTGTGGAATTTTTATTAATCTTTTATATAAAAAACCCTCTTGTATATTCAATTAATTCTGTTAAAGAATAAAACAACTATAACTCATCCAAGTTAAAAGCCTCTCTCATTAATATTATTTGCCTGAAGAATCACAGCAAAGCACATTGGGATGCTGAAAGCTGATAGTTAAGATATGCATAAACAGGGATCAGTAGTTCACAATACATATTCACGTTGCAGAAAAAGACTCAATGTGCCATACTTAATTTATTATGACTGTACTGTACTGTTCATATATAGATCCTTACCTCAGTAAGATAAAGGAGAATAATGTTTCAATTCCTATAATTTGTTTATTAAACTTTGCTTCAGGCTATGAGGTATTTCAGCAACTACTGCAAATTTTATTTTTATGCTGGTTTTATCCATGACTTTAAATAGAATGTGAGACAACCCTTTTATCTTTCAAACTTTTACAGCTATGCCTTCAATCTCCAAAACCTTCTCAGCTACTATAACTAATATGATCAGAAAAACTTTTTTGTCCAAACCAAATCAGCTTATTTTGTGATTATTTACACAAAGTTCCCAAGAGTCTTTCAGTAATTAATTAGCAGGAAACATGCTGAAAAGGGTAATAGATATGGGATATTCATCCTTTTTTTTCCTAAGATACCTGTTCAACTTTATTTGTTATTAAAGATGAGAAAAAGGTGCTTTGGATTTGTTTCTTCCCTGGTGTCAGATTAAAAGTGTTAGTTGCAAGTCTGGTCTCAGTCCATTTCTTTCCTGAGCATTAATACATAAATTGTTTTACTAAAAGAAAGCACAAAACAATCAAAAAACATTTCAGACAGATACCCAGCATTTATTCTGCAAAATACACAGGACAGTACGCATCCTGAAGATTCTATGGAATTAGTTATTTGCAGCTGGTGTTAATGTCAGAAAACACCTCTGCTGGCCTACGCTAGTGAGAATTAAGGCACTGAAAGAAGATGTCTTGTACCATATTCTCTGAACACGAGCAACTGTTTGACACCAGTTCGTATCAGAAGTAAACCATCCAGAAAAAAACTCTGAGTGGAATTACTGAACAGGTAAAAGGCCCACTAAAGATAAAGCTCTCCAGAATGTGAACAAGAACTTAAGAGTGAGTTAAGAATATTTAAAAGCACTTACTTTACAAAACGTCAGTACCAGCAAAAAGATAGTTAAAGTTACTTAAGTTAAAGGGACTTGACGTTTGATGGTTATGAATATAGAATAAATATGTGGAACACAAAGGAATGCAAAGATATTCAGTGATCATAACATACATATTTTGATTAGAGAATTGTAAGAAACAGATGATGTTAATCACAAAATAACTAGGCTTGAATTATAAGGTAGCCGCTGGAAGAGTATTTGCAGAAGGTGAACAGTTGGTGTTATGCACACAGATAGATGCTTAGCCGAGAGATTTGTCGGTAGTACTTCCACAAGGCCAACCGTGCCAACGACAGCGGACAGGCACAAACTGAGTGGCAGGACTCGCCAGTGTGAGTTAGTAACCCAAGCTGGTTTTGAATGAAATCTGGCTCAAATCCTAACTGCTTTCAGCATAGGTCAAGTTATAGTACCACCGCTTCTGATGTCCTGTAAACTTTCCAAAGATGATTTCACAGAAAGCAAAGAGAAAGCAAGTTGTTGATAGTTCTGATATCTTGGCAGTGACCTACCTGCCCATGTTTCAGAACAAGGCATTTTAGCAAGCCTGCAGGTCTGCATCCCTCCAGGGGACAGGCACCCTCCAGAAGCAGGTCAGTGAGGCTCCATCTGCGTAAATCGGTTTTGCAGAGGACCATGTTACACAAGGTTGAAATCACTTTGAAACCGAAGACTGACTGAAACAGATTTTCTGTCAGATTTCTGTCTCAGAACAAGTGAATCGTGAAAACTTCCCTCACTTTTCACAGATTAAAATGAGGCTGAGCTCACAGACTAAGATCACAAACCAGCTGTCATCCCTACTCTGAGTGTAATACGTAGCTACGCTTTCATACCTGTAAGTAACGCGCTCACTGAAGTCACGGCAGTATGGGGAAAAGGTAACATTCATATACAAAGAAATCAAAGTAAAAAACCAGTGTCCTTTTTAATAAGTGGTATAGGCAGCAGAATACAGTGTCATTGCACTGGGACAGTAATTACAAGGCATGGTGATTCTGTAGTATGTTTAGATCTTTCATGTCCCCTTTGCCTGCCGCCTCCTTTTGGAATTTTCTGCCTCCTCGTCCAGCCATCTTGTGATAATTGCTCTTGCTTTTCTCTGCTCAGAATATGTACTATTATTTAGTTAGTAGTTTCCTGAATGTGAACCTTAATAAATGTGAAATTAATGCAAAGCAAAACCAGAGGTGAATAAGTAATGAAATATGTTATTTTTTATTTCTCTTAACATCTCTCAATTCGGTCACTGCCTCATCTGTTTTAATGTCACTGCTTTTGAGATCTCTTTAAAATCTCAAGTATAGACCCAGAGAAGAAATATGCAATGGAGAAAACAGAAACAAGACTTCCTCAGGCACAATATTAAATATTACTTTTCCTTTTTTGAGAAATATCATTTATTCATAGCCAAAGCCACTTAAACAGATAATTCTTAACAGAAGCTTTTCTTTCCTTTCCTTGAGAATGAAAGCCATGCACTCTGTTTGCAAAGTTGTCATATAATGTTTCTGTTAGGAAAGCCAAAGGAGATTTGGATATTTAAGAAGATCTTTCAGGCAGGGAGTATAAGGCACTAAGACTGAACGTTACTAAGTGGCTCCTGTTTGGGTGACAAGCTTCTCATGACAAACTGCCCTGGAGGACAACTTGGAGATTCAAAGAGAATTCATGGAATCTTTCTGACAAAACGCTGCTGAGTGGAGGGGCGAAGGACACGATAAACCTTCCTCCAGCTCCCCAACAGGGAAAAATTCCTCAAATGGGCAAAGCTTCTAGCACAGCGGCTTGACTACTGGTTTTGGCCAGATTAATGGTACAAAGCACAGCATATATTAATAAAGAAGCCATTACACTTATTTTTGGTGTAGGCAAACCTAATAAAATTAGAAACCACAAAGTGAAGCCAGTCTTGGTGGAATCTATAGGAAGGATCCAGATGTTGACCTTCTTTCTTCTACATGCACCATGGAAGTTGACTGAGCCTCCTGTAATAATGTATTTGGGGATTACCTGTGCAGCTGAGGGTTCGGGCTTTGGGACAGGGGAAGAAAAGCCATTTTAATGTCAATGGTTGAACATGAAATAGTAGGCAGTATGGGGAGGCTAGGAGAAAGCCAGACAGAATAGGGAAGTCTGACCTCTGAAACATTCAGGATGGAGTCATCAGACACTAACTTATAAGAAGTCAGGGCTTTAGGAAGACACAAGCAGGAAAGAGAAGCATTCAGGAAGACAGAATAAAAAAAATATGCAGAACTATTGTGACTTTTGTATTCATCATCTTACATTGCAAAATATTCAGAAACATTTTAAAGCAAAGAATTCATAAATTAAAGTGCCACTGACGTCTTTAACAGAAATAAATTGTGGGTGATTATTTAAACTTGGCAAATAAAAGCTGAGTGCCTAATTATCAACTCATTTCAAAATGTGTGCTTTTGCAATAAAAGTCGGCCAGGGATCAGTCTGCATCCCTTAAAGAACTGCTTTGAATCAGTAGTCTGAGATGTGAATAAACCATTATTCTGTCAACTTTCAGACCTTCAACACAGCTAAGAGAGAGGCAGTGCAGAGTTTGGAAGGCTTCCCAGAACGTTTCTAAAATTAACTATCAATGCAGTTAAATGTAGTAAAATTTGAATTAAAAAGAAACTGGGGTTTTGCAGATTCAACAGAAGACGCTGCTCCAAATGTGCACATTTACGTGTGATCAAATTGGTCCACTCGAGAGTGAGAGGTCTATGGTTAGTAGGAAAAGAGTGAGATTCTTCTAAATAGAAACGAAATAAATTTGTTTATCCCTTTTCAGTTGACATACTGAAATTATGTGAAGAAAACTGACCTTTATATTCCTGTGAATTTATCCCACAAAATCCCCAAATCTTGTTAGCAAACAAGATTTGGAAGACCAGAAGGGAAAATTATAATATTTGCAAGATTTCTCTAGCAGAATCAGTAGAAAATGGTATGCCTTGATGAAAAAAAAGTAAGAAACAATGTATCAGCAAATATTTCCATTTACATGAGCACATGGTCTCTTCCATAACCTGAAGTCAAAATACTTTGCTGTCTTAAAAAAATTTCACAGTATCATTCAGTAACTAGTTACGCTTCTCTAAGGATTTCAGTGATCCTAATTCTGCTTTGTAAGAAATATAATTTTAGATGCCTATTACTTTTTAATAAATATTTTCATATCAACACTACTCATTGCAGCTTGGAATTGATTTTAAATGTAAACTCCACTGAATTTCCAAGAATCATATTGTTTAGTCACAAAGTAGTTCTAAACCTCAAATCTCTCATTAGGTTTGGTTTTTAACCTGTAATTAAGTTTTGTTGTTGCTGTTTTAAAACTTTTGATGTATTGATTCCTTTAAGTCACACTATGCTTTCTTTTTAATAATACGAATTTAATAACTAAGCCTAGAATAGGACATGATACTGTAGTGAAATTGAAAGTTAGGGAAGGAAAATAAATTCAAATTTTAAAAGGATTAACTATTGAAGTTATATAAAGTTAATATGCATCACTAACTTTGTAAAGTAAAAGGAGCACATTACTATTAGCACAGTAATTCCCGGTTTTCTGTGAGTTTGGTAGCCCTAATCAGCAACCTGGACTGAAATGAATGCAAGATATATATGTATTCTTTTTGAAAATGCAAGGACTAAAGAAGAGCCTCTGATTCCTAGTATTTTTACTCTACCCTTTTGTCTGACAGGCTTCCTTAAAGGAATAGGCCATTCTTAATATCAAAGTTAATCAATTTCTTCTCACCATTGTACAGTTCTTTTTAAGTATTGTATATGTCATCTTTATGTTAAGGTCAGGATCAAGAAAACTGAAACATCAGTGAGTATCCCTGTATAAGGACCTCCTGAGACCTCAAGATAATAAAGACAAGTTTTGCAGTTTTACTTCTCTGTGAAATTCAGACGAGTCTACTAGAAAACTTAAAGAAATAGTAGAATGCCGTTTTGAGGGTTTACTGTGTCCCTGTGAGATAAAGATGTTTCTGAAAGAATTAAGAAGCATGAACTGCATACTTAAAAAAAAGTTAATAAAAAACCCCACAACCTCTCCCATCAAAGAACAGCTATTTACTAAAATTCTAAGCATCACAGATAACGGAAATAGAGCATTCTTTGATTTGTGATGAATTTAAGGAACTTGGAAACTGCTTAAAATGTAATGACTTCTGACGTTAAAGCCTGTTAAAGTAACCTCTGAGCTGAGGTTCTACAGGGTTTCTGATATACATTTATCTTTGACAGATATAATCTCCAGGTTTTATTATCATCTTAGAGTTCCTTAAAGTTCTTGGACAAAAAAGTCAGAAAGGTAAGCTTTCATGAAGGGACTAAATCCATTTGGGGAGTTTCTTGACTGAATCTGCTAAGATCAAAGTTTCTCCTATTCGGTTTTCATTCCTAGTCTGCTACAATGCTCTAGACTGAAAGATGACATACCACTGAATTAATACATCCCTTTGTGAGCGTAACTGAAATCATGTCATTTAAACTTTTAAAGTATATTAAATAGGGAGATCACCTAAGATTATTATCTAAAGAACATCAGATTTGAAATTAAAGGATTCTATTCTACTACCATTAAAATTTATATGCAACGAAAGAGCTAATTTCATCTTATTTGTAGCTGAAGATGCTGTATTTATCTGTGTTCCTTTGGTGGTTTTGGTTTTGCCCAGCCCACCCAGAACATCCACAGCCCTGGCAGGATCACAAAAACCAAAAGCATAAAACTGCATGCTTCCATACAGTGTGCTGCTTATAGGCAAGATTTTTAAAAGTCAGAATAACTGCCCTTAGCTTTCCAACCTCAAAACCCAGACAGAGCTTTATTCATGAACCATCCTATTTTTGAAACATTTAACATGGCTTTCAGATTCTTACAACCTTAATTCAAAATAACATTTTTATGTAATATGATCTTTGCTTCATCTCAAGAAAATGATTTTTTAAAATCATGAATTAAGATACTAAAAAAAAGTTATTGTCATTTTGTCTATTAAAGACAAATGAAATTAAGTATACTGACAGATTTTGTATGATATGACAGGGACTAAAGGAAACCTTTAACCAGGAAAACAAATGAAGCCCTAAGGCCTCCTGATGCATATAATTACATTCATTATTTTTTATTGGAAACAGCAGTGAATGGGTAAGCTAGGTGCTTGAAAGCCTCTGTAGAGATTTGTTCATTAAATGTATATTTATGTTGTATTCTGTTTGTTTCTGCATCATTCAATATCCACTCTTCACATGCTAATATTCATATTACAAGAATATCAGGATAGGAACGTCTTGCAGCATGAGGTCTTCTTTGTGTGGCATGCATGTCTCTGTTGCATATACACATAGCACAAGACCACAGGAAGCAAAGTGGTTTGTGTTATCTGCTTGCTTACATAAAAACTGTAAAATTAAGGTAGTGGTAGCTATTGGATAACCAGATAACAACCAACAGGTGACACTCCACTGGCCCAGCCAAGACAGCTTGGCACCCAAGAGGTTAACGCCTCTCTGGACAAGCCACAGAAGACTGGTCCTGACCTATGCAAAGAGGAAGTATAATTCTTTGGTCCAGAATGGTCTTAATTCATAGGAAAAAAAAAAATCATATATAAACACCAATGATACACAGTGAAGCTTGGAAGAGAGAGAGATGACACCACTTCAATTGTGGCTTCTCATGTAGAAGATTTCTCCAGCCTGTTCTCTGCCACCTCCACCTCCAAGAAGAAGAACCACCAATGACTGAGCCAACAAGACAGCATCATACTTGTGTGGTATTATTAATCTAATGCTCAATTACTATGTTTGATTAATGCTTGAATCTTGATTGTTAACAGATGGATTGTCTGAAATTTGAGCATAAAAGGGTCATTTGAAGCTTTGAGCTTTGCCTGATGCCTCAGTCTCTCAAAATATTTCCGTCATAGTGATACCAAGTTTCCTGCAAACCAGCGTTTGCCCTGCCCTACAATTTCTTTTACTTTTTCTTGCTTTTTTTCAAAGTGCTACCCTGTTCATTCAATAGCAGCATTACATACTGTGGGGTTTTAGATACATATTGCAGGAGGTAAATCTACCGTTCAATCCATTAAAGGGGATAAGATAGATTTGATAAGATAGAAGATCTGAAGTCCAAAAGAAAGCATTTAGGTTTTAATCCACTGTTGCATCCTGAGTAGATATTATATACTCTACAGAGCAACAATTCCTTTTAAAGGTTTATTTCCAATGATGCTGTAGCACCCAAGTCCCAGTCAAGATAAGTGTCCCATCACATCAGAGGATATGCAGGCACAAAATCAGATACTATTTATGTCATAGTCTGAAAAAAATAAATTACAATTTAGTTCCTAGGAAGTTAATTTGACCTCAGCATACTTTGAAACAATAGTTGTATTTCACCTATTAATAATAAGCTATGCAATTACTATTAAATCTTTGTAGAAAGATGACAGCTTTTAACCAGATCCTATAAGGAAACTGTTTAAGTTTTCCTCTTTTCACTAACTATTAATATCTCAACTCTAAGGACAGAGAGCAAGCGTTCCTTCAAACCATTCCTGTGGTCAAATGTGACTAAGAGTTGGAACAGTTTATGCACTGTTGGCATGTTCACATCTCTCCTGAGACGCACAGTAAAGCAACATTACTACATTTGTTTCACTGATGAGAACACATTTTCCTCTTTATCTTTGCCATCTACTGCATTACTCCTAAGTGAAAGAAGTAATAGAAGAGATCAGCCAAAAGTTAGATACCTCAATTTTTGAATGAGTTTGAATTTACATGTGTAAAAGGACATCAGTAATTTTCTCACATTTTCCTAATCTTCCCTGATGGATTCAGGCCATGCTTTTCATTTACTCCAGATGCGATAACCAAACTGTCAGCTATGTTTCAGCTTTTCCTTTAATCTTTCCCTGGAGCCAATAATAAAAGATTAGTAATTGACAGTGGTTGCTGGGCTAAGGCTAATGCTTATTTTAAACACAGGAAGCAAGAGCTGTATTCTTTGAAGGGATAATTTGTGGGAGGCCAGAAAATTGGATTACTTTGTTATCTGTTGTGTAAATGACAAAGATATTCAGTGTCCTTAAAATGTCAAGGCAAGCTTAATTAAAAATTTACTACCTAAATTGAAGGTGGCAGAAAAGAAGGAAAGAGAGGAAATGGAGTAATGTTTACAGGTAATTTAGAAACTTTACCAGGAAGCATATAAAGTTAATAAAAGTTATTAAAAAAAAGATTAAAAGGATACGGCAGTTCTGATGTATAAACTTATTGTCAATTTTTGAACCATACAGACTTTTTTGAAAAGGAAGAAGTATCCATTCTCATCAGAAACTAAACATATGCAACACATCATCAACTAGACATTATTACCTATATTTTAAAAATCCAGAGCTGGGAATGAGAGAAAGTCTCAAGGAAATATTTAGAAAAATGAGCTTCCTTAGAAAGAAATTGTCCAGCCACATCCATACTTCTCTAAAGCTGTCTGCACAGAGATGAATTTCACTTTGACTGTGAAGTCACTTAATTACACAGCATATTACTACATCAAGCAACAGCACTTTTCCTAGATTATATGCAGAACACATTTTTGTTTCCCTTGTAAAGTGAGGGAAATTGCATGGAGAACGTTAATACTTTGGGACAGATTCTGTTTCAGGCAGCACAGCTGAGCTCAACTCCACTATGCATGTAGACATTCATTAAGTAATCAAATTAGATATAGGAAATTTGAATTGAAATACTAGTGCAAAACTTCATTGGTGTGGCTCTTGCTGAGAAAAGCTGTGGCTGAAATGTCACTGACAGCAGACAACATCACACAGGTTTTGCTGAAATAAGGGACACAGTCTGAGTAAGGTCAACAAATCTGTGGAAGCAAAAGTAAGTTACAATTTTATTTTTTAAACAAATGTTGACATGTCTCACTAAATAAATTATTTGTCTTTAAGCTGCCAGTATACAACTCAACTTTCTTTTTTTCCGTATATTAATAGGGCTTCTTTCAGTTATGTAGCTCTTACTTGCAAATCAGACGTGTATAGATAACTGTGTAGATATCTAAGGCACAAGCTACTGCTGATGTCCGTCCTTACCGACAGCAGGAACCGAAAGGACGCTGGAATCTTCATGTGCACCACGGGTGGGTGCAGCAGCAGTGTGCCGTAGGTGCAATGCCATGTCTTGCCACCTGGGAGCATGCCGGTCATCTGAGCTCTTTCCTTGTCACTAACTACCCTTTTGAGAAAAACTTGGATCTGTAAATAATTTACCTCCTAATAACAGTGTCTAGCACCTTATCTTGGTCACATACTGTTTTTCTTATAACTAAGGAAATTTTTACAGAAAAATACACTATGAAAGCAGAATACAATCCAATACTGAGATCTTTCATAGATAGGATAGATGACAAACACCGTGGTAAAAATCAAAATGAATAATAAAACTGGAAAAGCAAAAAAAAGATGAAGATGGCTTTGTATTTTACAACCCATTTAATTCATAAATACTATAGCCTTCATGGAAATGTGCTACAGTGCCATTGAGCTGATTCAATACCAAAGAACTTCATCTAAATCATCACAGTTTGCCTTATGTCTTTTCTGTAAATGTAAAAAGACTTACAGAGTTTACCAATTAGCTTCAGACACACTTTGCTTACGAAATATTATACTGCTATTAGCTTACACCATGTGCTATATGACTGACTTAAAGCCATGCGCATAATGGAGATGACTGAGTGTGTTTCAGAAAAAAATCTCTGGCTATATTAGTTTATTCTTTCAAGCTTTACAATCATTTCTGATTTCATTCTCAGGATCTGAAAGCCCAGTTCTCCACACAGTAAATCACTGGTCAATGAGGAATTTGAGTACCATTTGAAATAGTCAGTCTCAACACAGAGTAGTCGTTGTAGAAACATATATTTGAGTTAAAAGGATCTGTGTGTTCTCTGAAGTCTTTCACAGAGGTCACTTTCACTATTAACAGACAGAACTATGGCTTCACTAAAAATGTGTGAAGGGAAATGGACTGTTAGAATTGAGGACAAAGATGGAAAACATGACAGTTCAGCATATGTCTATAAGCACACTCTCACTTTCAAAAGCATATTTGGCATTTGAATTATAAAAGCTCCCTTAGTTTTTTAACTAACATTTTCTGCAATCACATGTCCAGGCAAATGGATAGAAAATGGGATGGTATCTTCCTATAAATATTTTATTTATGCAGTTAAGTACAAATTCTTTCTGAAAATTTACATTGGTTCAATCAACATTAAGACTGGAGTTCAAGAATACATACAGACTGATGATCTAGATTTGACTGAAAGCCTGAATTAAATAACTATCTCCTTCACTATTTGTGAAAGAATCTAAAGGTCGCATAACTCAATATTGAGATAAATTTTCCCAGGGCAGGTAAGTAAAACAAGAAAATGCTTTTTATAGCTACAAATTAGCAGATAATTTGAATATTTGAACTTTTAAGAGTGGATAAAGTGGCACAGCAGGATGATTTAGAAGACTGATTTTTAAAAATAGAGAAGGAAACACAAGAACATTTTCATAGTGACTCAGAGTCTATAAATCACTGAATTCTATTCATAATCAATATCCTACATGAGAAAAACAAAGAGCTAAAATCCTTGTAACCAGATATATTAATCCCTAAACTGAATGGAAAATACTGATGATGTAAACCTCTGAAGAACTGAATTTTCCCATTGGAGTTTAGCTATTTGTTTATACAACTTTTTATTAAGTACTACCTCAAGAATCTGGGATATTTTCTGACTTGATCAATGATCGAGAAGAGAGAGGAAAAAAATGTTAGAATGCTATGATTTAAAAATCATCTATTAAAAAAGCGAAGGGGGGGTTGCCTCTATTTTATTCTTTTCGTATATAGAGATATTACTAACATTTCACAAAAATTATTTTTAGTTTCCTAAAAAAGGAATCTGGACTTAAGCTAAGAGATGATCAATCTTGTATGATGCTTTTTCCAAAAAAGAAGAGAATATGGAGAGTGCCTGAATCAGAGGTGCCTCCATAATGTAGTGATATACATTTATTAATACATCTTAGATGCGATACACTTGTGGGAAGGGAGTTGATCACAGTGAGAGGTTGCATGAAGTTTTTGTTTTATGATGACTTCTTCAGAAGTGGCACCTAAAACACGTTACTTTTTTACATCTTTTGCATCTTTTGTCATTTTAATGTATAAAAGGAAAGAGATCCTCAGTAGGGAACACTTGGGAAAGGCTACTCTGTATTTGAATTTGACTTGAAAACGGTACCTTTCTAACATGAGAGAAGGGCCGCAGCCTATTTTTACTGCACAGAGTTGGCAACAAGATAAAGCTTTTAAGGTAAAATATTACTTTCCCTGTTATGACAAAATGTCACAGTTGGGATTTCTTTATGAGATAAATGTCATTTAGGAGCACTGAAAGGGGATTCCCAAACTCATTTTCTTTGTCCATAACTTCATATATCTCTTACTACTTGTGTGAGACTCTGGGTCCGGGCAGCCCTTGAAGCGCTGCTGCCGCAGCGTGCCCGCCCCCAGCCTCTCCGCTGCCCTCACGGGCGCAAGCAGGAAAGCTGGGAAAGAGTCTGACTGTTACAGGCCAAAATATTTTAAGGAGCAGAGGATGGTACCGATCACAGGTATGGGTTTCAGTGAGTGACTTTGTGATTGACAAAGAATTCACGTGTCTCACGGCAAACTCAGACTTGACAGGGCCAAGGGACACCAAGAATGTTTCCCTGCAGTACGAAACCACATCAAAAGGAAGAGGATGCTCCCAAGGCAACCAGAGACACACAGAAGACAAAGTGAGAGACCCCTTTTCTCTTGTAAGCTCCTGGCCCAAACTTTTTTCTCTGAAAGTACTAAAAAATGAAACTTCTGCAGCCCTGACAAACCCACGGGTCAACAGGAATGGACAAAGTAAAGCTCATTTACTTTATACTTCAGAAAAAAAAAATATATTCAACACCCAAATTAAATGTTACGAAGAAAAAGTAATGAGAATACTACGCTCACACTGAAATTTATAACTAGAAGTTATTTCTAAACACTCAGTAGAAGTCTGTTAAAACTCCATTCATACTTCTGTTGGCTAAAATTCACATATCTAATGAAAGCAACAGTAAATCTGTACTGCAGAAAGTACAATTCCACTTAGCCATGACAAGCAATCTATGTGCTAAGATCTGTTAAATACCAGAGTAATTTTAACTGTCCAGTAAATGACTCGCTGGAAAAGGCAGTAAATGATAAAATTAAGTCTTGGCAAACTGAATTAATTCACATCCTTTTCCTTTCCCAAATAGCTATGGAAAACAATGTTTTCCTTCTCTAAAAAAAGAGAACTGCAATAGTTATCAACAGCTAAAATAGTGCATAGAATAACCCTTGACAGTTTATTTTTTTAAGGGTGAATTCTACTTCAGAAAACTTACTTCAGACACTAACCTGAAGAAATACCAAAAAAGAAAAAAAAATCTTTAGCAATATAGTTCATAATTACATATGTACACTTACAAAATTGTTTGGCTCTTATTTTTCTGAGTTCCCTTTTATACAAGAAACATGGTATCAATTGAAAACAATCGAATCAATACAATAACCTTCATCAAAACCACCTTGTACTTTGTCATTAAAAAGTTAGCAAAGGAGAGCAGAATTTTTGCAATGAGATATGAAAGAACAACTTAAGTCTAAGAGCACTTAGAAGTAAACGATGGCAGCATTGTACAAAAAAGTTATATGCATATTTAACAATCTCTTTGTGATGGAGAGACCTTTTGAATTGCTCTCTGGTGTCATTCCACAGACCTGTAAAACCTATTAAAATGCATTTAGCAACTTTTTTCCAAGAGAAAATATCTATTACCATGCCACTCTCAGACAGGATTTTACTAATTCTATTGCAGTATAATAAACTAGGGAGGTAAGTTTTGCTCTTAAATGTAGTTTATCAGTTAGAGGGCTGAGTTCAACTCATGATGTTGAACAGAAAATTTAAAAACAACCTGGGGGGACTAGTCAGATGGTAATCTTGAAGATTAACTTGGCAAAGCATACACAGATACTGGTTCTTCTTAACGTGCCATCTGTAATTTTAGCCTATAAAGTTGGAGAGTAAGGAACTCCCTGCCATTCAAAACTTAGACATTAAAACAAAAAACATGGTGCAGATAGGATAATTTATCTCAACAAAATATGCATATATATTGCTTAACAATAATTATGGTGATACTATAAAATTATTTTCTTATGAAGCAGCAGAAATTGTAATTTCTTTATAACGTTTTTGATGGGTCTTTTCTATAGTAAACTGCTAAGCAATACAGAATAGGAAGGGTTTGGGCAACTAATAAACAATCTTTAAATGGTTTCCATTCCTTCCCTGGATATAAAACTTTTCACATAGCTCTAGTATTGCATGACATCTATAAGCTAAAAATCTAATGGTTTTGCATGTTACCCCATTCACACCTGAAAGCAGCTCACCTTCCTTGGGAGTTCCACGTGCAAATAAACTAATGGTGAAACCATATAGACAGTATATGCCAATCCTTACGGGTCCACGCCTGTGTTCATGTTGGTAAAGAATTTAGCTGCTAAGGCTGAAGTTGTTTAATTGTTGACTTCTCTCTTTTCTCACAAAAATTGACATTTCCTTCATTTTGTGAGGGTAGAAAAGAAGGTTAAAGATGCACTTCTGGTATCGAGGAGAGGCTGCTGCAATTGCAATGTGTTTGTTCTAGCAAGCACAAGGAACAAAGTACAGTATTTTGTAAATAATACTGAAAATATCAGTAGAGTTCAGATTTAGACTGACATATGCTGAGCTTTCACGCATAAAACAATCCACATAAATAATGAGTGTCTAAGTGAGTTAGTTTTACAGTGATCTTTTTCAATTTATAAGTGAGAAAATCAAGCTGATCTATTCTGTTAGAACTGACGATGACATTGACAGGCCAACATTTGGTAGTACTCTAGAGCATTGAGCCTTCTAGACAAGTGAAGAAAATATGATATAGCTATTTCCTTCAAGTTATACAAATAGTGAGGTCCAAAGATTATCCCTTCTTCCCAATAAATGTTGCAATATGCTTGTAAGCAGAAGAGTTAGAGAAGAGGAATGGAAAAACCAGAAAAATATTTATGCTGAGGTAAGAAATTCTTCACACCTCATGTACTGGATTTCATGTGCTTTACACATAAACATAACAGTAATTCTTGGTTGTTCAAGTTTTGCATAATAATAGTAACCCAGTAACACTTAATTTCATTGGTCCTCTAATGAATCAAGTTTCCCGACTTTCCAAATATCCTAGATAATCTATCTATTTTATAGGCATATTAACCTAGACAAAGGCATCGGATTAAGTTTTATTTAATATGTTTCTACATTTACTAATGTATCTGTAAACGTATGTAAGGGAAAATTAAGAATAGAGAATTTTCTGGTTTTCGGCTACCACAAATAAGGGACATGTGCATGTGCATAGGTCTGTTACACCTGTTGTTACAGCCCAACAATTCTGATTTTGATGAAACTAAGAAAGTGGTAAATCATAGATTTTCCTCTCAGATACTAGACACTGGCTTTTCTGATAAAGCTCATCTTAGTGCAATACCAGTTAACATATTTCTTCAGTAGAACTGAATTGTGCCCTAACAGTCATAGCACTGTATAATATTGCATCTATTCTAAAATAATGTATTATTATGGGTATAATTTTTAAGAAAAGGTAGGTTTGAAAAATGTCAGTGGTTTGATGTGAAGCAACTGAGTTTTGAAACCTGCACTTTTACTGTCTTTTCCCTCTCCCCTTCAAATCTAAATATCATATACATAGGAGCATAAAGAGCTGTTAGATTTTCATGCTGGCTCCGGGGTAGCTCTTTAGGCAAGAAGTAAAAGGCTTAATTATAAGGAATGGTTGGTTTGAATCAAATGCAAATATTGAACAAAGAAAATTATTATTAAGGTCCAAGATCAGTGAGATATTCAATAATTTAAAAGACTGCACATGACACATGGCATAACTATGGAAGGCATAGATCTCCAAATCATATCTAAATATTTTGTGGCATATGCCAAAGCTACTGTAATTTATTCAATTCCATGCATATAAAGATCACTGGTAATAGCAATGTATTAAAAGCAGTAATATTCAATACAAAGATTTGTATTAATACTCATCCACCTGCTAGGTCTCACTGCTTCTGTTGCATCTCACCTTTCAAAATCCTTTGGTAAAACATTCTTTAAAATCAGCTTAAAGCTGATGACTACTTAAGTTATTACTTAAAGTAATGACTACTTTAAATTGGTACTGTTCATCAGAAGGTGCTTTTATTTACAGCAGCAATTCACTTGACACGTAGCAAGGGCAGATGAGACAGACTAAAAGGAATGGAGTACATAGTAGAACTTTCCAACTGAAGAATTTATATAGTAGTATTGACCTTTTCCATTTCCATCCACGGCTCCCTAAGGACATACAGAACTTGGGGGTGCTGGCAAGGGATCTTTTAAAAGCACTTTTTAAGGTTGCATCATAAAACAAGCTAATAATATAGGACATAAGAATATAAACTGAAGGTAGGAGAAATTATTACTTTAGAGACTACTTAATCAGTATTCAATTTCCCTTGATGGAGGACAAGGAAGTGTTTGTTTTGTATTTCAGAATATGCAGATGAAAGTATTTGCAGTCTCAGTTTGATTACAAACACATAAAAACAAGTTGCTTCTTTCTTGAAAGGATTCGCACTGTGAGAGTTTATACAGAATTTGCATCTTGACTGTAATTAAGATGAGTATAAAAAGAGGAGTCTTTCGAGAGGGCATGATGACAAGACAGTCAAGAGAATAATGCCAACAAATGTTGGCATCTTTCACTTTGATAGAAGGCATATTATTGCTGTTCAAAGACAGTACCTTCACAGTCATGATGATAAAATGCAGGTGAAAGCTATAGATAAACTGAACAATGGACATACATCTCCAGAAACCAGCTTTGGGAGATTAAGAAATAAATAGATGGTAACTGTATATACGCTATTGACCCTATCAATATTCTCCAATAAAGTTTATTATTGTTATTATTATCATCTCTTATTGCATTTATTTCATCTTGAAGTTTATTTTTCTTTTGCCAAAGTAATCTTATCTAGAATCAATTATCTGTTTTCACTTCTGTCTTATCAAACTTTTGCAATAACTTTAAACATGAATATGCATGTGTTATTTATCTACATCAAATGTTTTAACATGCTTTCATCACAAATTCTTGTGAGTTTTTCAAGGTTCTTTGTCAGAATGGTAACTCTTTTATATAGCAAACTCTTTATAAAGTTAATGTCTTTAGAGCAATGAAGTTTTGAGGATGAAAGATTAAATCCCTGAAGGTTTACAATCTTGAAAGTATTTTTCACAGAAATATCCCTCTTTTCTTCACTGCAGTTATTAGGACTACATACCTGTTAAGAAAAACATTCTGCTAAACTTTCTAACGAGACGTAAAACTCATCTGGTTTCACAATATATTCCTGTTTTATTACTATTTAAGAGTTTTGTTTTCTTCTATGGATTAAAAGGATAAATTGAAATCACTTCACTCATGTTGCACCCAAATGTGCATTTACCCTTGAGTGAATTACTGTATGGAGTATAAATCACTTATGACATACAAAATTGATATGTAAAAGGTACAAACTGGAAAGAAAAAGAGAGTGCCTGGTTAAACCAAGGAAATTTAACTCAGTTGAGTGAGATATGAGCAAACTGTATATTGATTAACAACACTAATTTATGGAAACTTCAATGTGGGACCCATGGGGAGAAGAGGGAATGCTCTAAAATGCATTGGTAGAACCCAAACTCAATGCTGTGTTGGGATCTGACTATGATTACAAAGTTATGAGGACAAAACAAACATCTCTTTCCCCACCCATGTAGAAATTGGGGGGGGGGGGGGGGATTTTTGGGGCCAAATGGAAACCCTTCCTGAGATACGATTCTTACATCAACACAATTTTATATAGAAATTTGGTGGTTCCATTTTTACCTTTTTGCCTTAGGGCCCTTCCTATCACGCTTATTTTTAATGCATGCTATGTAAAACAAGATGAGCTTCAGCTGATTTCACTGTTACAAACTATTTGTTTTCCAGTGGTAACTTTTCCACTACATCCTGGGGAATTTACTGAATCTCACAAACGCAATCCTAAGAATTATCCCAGTGAGACAGAAAAATACTAATCCCCTTTTGACAAGACTGGTCCAACCTTATGATTATGGTCACTAATCATCAAAATAAAGTGATTTTTAATCACAGCAGTAAGTGCATATATTTTGTATCTTAGATGAATTTTTAAAGAAAGTGCATCTTCCCTAAATAAAGGCTGGAAACTGAGTATGTTGACTTTTCTTTTAGCTTAACTTCAACTAAATGAAAAAAGAAAGACTCGTGCAAAAACTGGCTGTTGGTTAATGCAAATTGGTAAACAGTTCCAAGCAGCAAGGATTTTAAGAATGTTAACAGCTTTGTAACACAAGTAGCGGTAGTAAAAACAACAGCCAAAAACTTGAAAACAAGCACAATTTATGAATGTATTTTCTGTGATCTGGTTGCCTCCAATTGGAGGGGACTGAGCTCTATGACCCAGCAATTCCCATTGCACCCTCTGTCCTTTATTAACCTGTATTTATTCAGATATACCTTTTTAAAAGAAGATGAGCATCAACAAACTGAAAACGGAGTAGTACAAAAGGCCCAAAGGAAGGTTAGAAAAAAAGTAATGAAATTCTACGTAGTTTATGGATGTCTAGGGAAATCGCAGCTCTAGCTCTCTATAAGTTAAAAATATAACAATTTCATTGTAAATAGCTTTCGCGCAATTCCAGACAGCTTCTAGGTGGTACAAAAAAAGGAAATTTTGCATTTTTCCTTGATTCAGCCTCACAAATTATGCCTCCTGATGCAGTATGGATAGGATATTTTTATAGAACATACACGTGCAAAAGGTAATTCTGAGGTCTTTAACAAGCAGCTAACCTTTCCAGAGGAATTAGCAAAGTAAGTCTGCGCTGGTTCCTTACTGAAATTGCTACAGATAAACCTAAAGGACCATATATGTAACACATAGATGTGCAGGCTGTTTTGATATGTTGATGAAATCTACACCATGATGAGTTTAAGGTCTCTACATAAATTTCTGATGCATTTCAATCCAATCGGCTCCTCTCACAGATGAGAAATGTCTAAAGTATTGTCCTGGGATGGTATTTTATTGCAGAATCTCAGCACACAACGCTATCTTTCCCCTTTACATAGCAGCCTGTTAAAGCTGTCATGATTCTGCTATATGTTTTAGCAATAGCCAGCTACCATCCAACCTTGTTAGTCTATATACTGCTATAGCGAGTATATGTATAAAGATATGTGTATATATATATATAGACACACATATAGTATATAGTTCAGCCACCACAAACTTTGACAATATGTCATGAGCATCAAGCTTGTGGTCATAGGCACTGTGTAGGTATTAACCCAGATTCCTTTTCTGCTTCTTGCTTGTCCAGTCAATATCGTATAAACCTAACTTCCCAAAATCTCTGTTATTGTTTGCACTGTCCCATTCAGCATTTATCTCAGGAAATAAATGAACAACATAAAATGTATGGAAAGAATGTGAACAGATTAATTGTAACAAAAACAGTTAATGAACCATATCATCATTTTAAGCTTGAAATGGTCCTCAAAACCCCCACTAAACAAAACCAATATCATCATTTTAAGCTTGAAATGGTCCTCAAAACCCCCACTAAACAAAACCAATCTCCTCCATTCCCATAGATGCTCTTCAGTACCTTGAGGCTGTTTGAGCAATAAACTCATCCAGGGCTGGGAGAAGCAACAGTGACTAACAATGAATTTTAATGCAGTTGTCAGAATTGTCACTGAATAGATTCACATATTTTAGTTTATTTACCTTGACATTACAGAATTGCTACTCTACTGTATTTTCATTGTGGTTTACTTCAAAAAGTTGAAATCAGTATCAGGAAGTTATCCTCCCTGTAACAGTCAGCTTATTATGCTTGAGATACTTATTTCTTAAATAAATATTTCTTTGATTAATAAAAAAATTACTTGTTTTATTCAAAGCAGATTTTAAATTGAAATTCCATAGCTATAGAATACCCAAAGTCCCACAAGCCACAGAGTCTCTAACTAAACTGGTTACAATTGGAAAAAGGAAAAAAAAAAGTAGATAAAACCTTTGACCTAAAACAAAGCTCTACAGGAGCAAATCATATGCAGAAGACAAGCGTACCTAAGATGGTGTCACAAGTTCATGATCCTTCCCTCAATAATATTACCTGGTATAATATAGCAACTTAGGGTACTCTTTTTGTGGAGATTGGAACTGACAGACTTGACCTGAAGAACGCAATGTTTTCCCGTGCCCTGTGAAACATAATATATCTGCTCAGGACATGTTCCCTTCACCCACACATGGTTTTTTCCTAGTCCTAAAGCTATTAATATCTTTTGCAAAGCCATCCTTTTTTTTTTTTTTCTTTTTTTTTTAAACACCACACTCAAAAGCACCAGTGAACACCGTACAGTGTCTCATAAGTACAAGAAATGGAGAAACAGGAATAAGATTTTGACCAGCTGACAGTTAATGCAGGGAGAAAGAGGTGGCGACAGCTCCAGCTGTTCATATCTTAAGTGCCACTTATTTCTTAAATGATTGTCAATTCACAATGAAAAAATGTGGAAGTGAAGTCATTCTACAGCTCTACCATTACCTAAAATTATGACTTTGGTATTTTACATTACTGGATTTATCGTAATTGAGAAAGTAAAGAATTAATTACATTGTTTCAGCTTTTGGTTAATGCTTTTATTTTCCATCCTCCCTTTAAATTTCCTCTCCTGTAGATTAAAAATTGAAGACTGTGAATAACATAATAGTAACTAAATAACCTTTTCTGTAGAAAGAAATATTTTAAGTAAGGAAAAGCATAATCTCAATTTCTGAAGTTTCTTCAGTATGTGACTAAAATTCTGAAGGCCCTGGATTTTCAAGATTCAGTCTTTGGGCTTTAAAGGAGTGTCCAAAAACTAACTCCAGTGCCTCTCTTCTGCACACTATTAAGAAGGTCCAATAACAGTAATTTTTCTTAATTTATATGTTCTGTTGCAATCTCTTTCCTACATTTTCCTGCCCATGCATCCCTTTCACTGGGCTGCCTCACAAGTTAGCTCGGAAGTTAACCCACATCTCTACTTTATTCTGAGGTATAGTGACTTTCTCTTAATTGGATCCAAATATTTAATGTGTTGAGACTGTAATTCCAGAAAATAGTCTGACACCAAATCTTAGTCTTAAAGACAGACAGAAGAATTCACGTTTACAGACTTTACAAACTAAGAAGGTAACTAGTTTTGAGTAACATTGTTTTCTACATCCTTTGCCTTTTGAAACTACAGTTTGGACCCTTGCTCAAGTGGTCAAAAATTCTGCTCCTCTAAATTGCTCACGTTGTATATCTTTCAGTGAACTATACCTAAATGAGTTGTATCTGGAAAGTGTTACGTTTTATTTCATATTCATTCTTAATTTTATGCTGAGAATCTGATGAGATATAGATCTGTGTTCAGAATTTCTACAATATGACCTTTCATGAATTTGATTTACTAAAGCCTCAGATGTGATAGTTCCCATTTGCATGCTTTGTTTTATATGGATGACATTTTCCCTCAAACATTAACCTGCCATTTTATTGTCTCCTAGCTACTTTCAATATGTTTCATAGATAGAACAATTTTGACTTGTCACAAAATCAAAATTGGCCCACAACGTTAGCTTTGGTAAAAGAAAACGCATTTTTGTTCTTTTTTGCCCTTGTGAGAGCAGGATTTTACATTAAGCCTCCTGTCATTTTTTTCATAGAACACATAGATTGCTTTTCTTTTAGGCCATGTATTTTACATGAGTCTAAAGTGCCTTTCATGTGGTACTGCATGTCATCTGTAGCCATTAAGGTATTATTTATAGAACTATATCTAAAAAAAACCCCATGAAAATTCTTTTAAACTATTCCATTGACTAAAAACCATGAACCGGTTAAGAAACTGAGCTCTGTGAAGTCACTGACATGTTTTCCTTTGTAGTTGTCTAATATGGTTATTGCTGTGCACTTTGGATGTTTATCTGATCTACATGAGCAAATCCTTAATTCTTGGTGTGGCTAAGATAAAATATACAAAAATATTGCAGGAAGGGGGAATTGTTTCCTGTTTCTTCTCATAGCATAAAGTTTTTACTTGTGCAGGAGAATCACCACAAAACCAAATGCTATATCAGAGGTGGTGACTCCTTTTGCATCCTCACTAACAAGAATGCTGAGCCATTGCAGAACAAAAATGATGGTTCACAGGTCATCCAACAGTTCTGAGCGCAGTTCTTACGCCTCAGAAAACAAAGTGCTGCAAACTTGTACCCAGTCACTGTCTGACATCAGCGCACAGGACATCTAAGATCAACAGCCAACTCTCTGGCATTAGTACTAAGGAATTTGTCAGTGGGAATAAGCCGGTTTTCTATCACCATGAACATCTGATTTCTAGCCTTTTGATTTTATTCATATACCTAAGATAGGCACAATCCCCTTTTTCAGTATTTGATTCCTTCAGTGAATCAGTAGTATCTGCTGTGGGTTGTGCTGCTTCATCATTCCACAAAATGTAGACACAAATATACAATTATTTTTCTCCAAAAATAAAAATAATCTGAATGTTATTGAAACACGTGTTAGTAGCACCTGTTAAGAAACACAAGTTATTATTTTGGTTTAATAGTCATCTTCTGTGAAATAAGGGTGCATGATGTTACAAAAACATGTAAAAAATTACTTGAAATTCATGAGAGAACACCTTTCTCAGTAGAATTAAAATATTTTTCTAAAAAATAATGTGAAATTGTAAGAAGCTATTGTTATTGCACTACCAACCTTGAAAACCAGAATACTGGGCATCTTAAGACACATTGACTCCTCTGCTCTGAAAACCAGCACAAAACATGCACATCCCTGCACACTAAGGTACCTAGCTGAATAACTCCCTACAGCTCGGCACTCTTTCTGTTAACTCAGTTGTCAAACTTTTATAAAAATTAATTAAGAAAAGACCAGAGGAAAAAAAAGTTCTAAACTATGGTTTATCCATATCCCATACTATCCTTTGTCATAGTAAATAATTACAATTAACAGACATAATTTTTATTCTAATAATATTGGAGTTACAGAGAAAGCAACAGGTTAATGAGAAGATATACCATCCTCATGATAAAAGAAAATTAATTCCTTAAAAATTAAGACTAATCATGTATATAAAGTCTAAAGGATCCAGATCTTGCAATCCAGACCCTTATTTTCCATGAAAAGAGTGAAGCATAAATGAGAAAAAGTAGTTTTAAAGTTCTCCTGAAACATCTCCAGATTACTGCTTTGGAGAGATGGGACAAAATACAATTTCATTTGGAGGCAGAGGAAGGGATCTTCCCCAGCATGTTCTGGTCTCAGATTGCTGTACTGCCCAGATGAACTGCAAGTTATCTTGAGCCTTTCCCTACGACTTTGAAGTTCTGGCTGCTGATTCACCAGCAACACACTTCTCAGAGAAGTTATTTTGTCATATTTATTAAAAACATTAATAATAGCAGTGAACTATGTCATCTCAGAAAGCTCTGCAATGCAAAGTTTTACTTCTTAAGGACTCTGAGGCAGTTGATATTCTGCATAATAATAAAATACATGAAGAAATATTTGTATGCATTGAAAACACAGGGCTTCACTACAATAATTTTTTTTTTTTTAAAGATCAGTTTGAAGTCCTAGAAGTACAATATATTAACATAAAAAAAGGCAGTCTTACCCATCCACTTGTATGGAGAAAAAAATTTTGGTGCAGGAAGCCCCTTTCCCTCCCTGACCCTACTATTCATTGACCACAAAAAACCTCTAACAACAGAAAAGGGATATGATGGAGATGTGCAGTTGAATTAATCGCCTCAACAACAGCAGAGGATGCTATGCTTTTTTTGTTGTTGAATTTGAAGAGTTTGTCCTTTCATGTGAGTGACAATCTCCTTTCCTGCTGAACTCGTATCTTTCTGTCCTCATGTATTGATCATTGGTTTTCAAAAGCAAGTGCTACATTTTCATTCACGTGAAACAACTAGCTGTTGTACAAAGATAGCTGCTTTTCAAATCCGCAGAGAAACAAATTCTGAGCTTAAGATCATAAAGGTAGGAAACAAAATGATCTTAAAAAAAGAAATAACAAATGAGATAAGCCCTTCTACTTTCCTGCCCAAAACAATACAATACCAACGCTGGTATCCACTTAACAGAAAAATATTTACGCTACACTATTCTCCCTAAACATTCATCGTGCCACCAGCCACAGCGATGAGAAGGAGGTGCCGGGCCTATCAGCACTACTGCTTGCCACCATCTGCCAGCAGAGAACTAGATTTTAGATATATATTTGCTTAGCATGGATGCTGACAGTATAGCTGAATTTGCATTCACCTCCACAGAAATGTCAGCCTAGGGAAGAGGGTGGACACTTAGGAGTGTCAGAGTATCTATCAAAACAAGGCAGTGTGATGGCTGTGTTGGAAAAACGCAGCTATCTAAACAAAACAAAACCAAAAAACCCGCAACCAAAACCACTGCAATATTCACAGTAACAATGACAGGATTAAATAAGAAGGGAGTACGTTCGTATCAGTTGGCTTAAACAGAGAGGTACTGAACAGAGTAAGAAGGAAATAACTTAGAATTCTGGCTGGTTCTCAAGAAGTGAATGTCAGATGTTTTACACCTGGAAAATATGCATATACGTAAGGCTGGAAAAGGCCGTACATACATAAAGATGAAAATGGAACACTGCAAAACATGTAAAATGACTGATACTGACATTTGCAGTTATATCAGCATTGCTCTAGACATTGTGTTTCAGAAATGTGTCTTCGTTTTTTCTGGGGTTTTTTGGAGGGAGGAGAGTTAGGTTTGGGGTTTTGTTGGGCTTTTTCGGGGGGGGGGGGGAGTTTGGTTTTTTGTTTTTTTTTTTCCTGTATGCTTTATAAAACTTTCTTCCTGACAAAGACAGATCTAGTTCACAACAATGTGCTGTAACATTACCCAGGAAAGGTTCAGGCAGGGCTGAGCAGCACTGAATGATTTAAAACATTTCACCCAGCTAATAAAGAGTTTCCTGTGAGTAGCAGCAAACTTCACAGGGAAATACCCACCTAACATCAGCCTCAGCGAAGTTCAGCACTGTACGCACTCCTGACCTTGAACCAAATGTGGCCTGGGGACGAGCCACCTCAGTGTCACCCCCTTACAGACAGACGGCTGGAGCCAGTGCTCAGCTGCTCCTCAGCACCCGCTCCTCCACCCCACCGCCGCCACCCCAGTGCGTGGGGACCCCTGACAGCAGAGTATCCAGCTGTGTTTCTGGACTCTTCAGTTTAAATAAATCCCTCTTGTCAATACCAATCACTGTAAAGCCACCCTTTCATGTCTTCGGGAATGTGAAAGGCACATGGGACTGTGAGCAGAAATCCTTGCCATCAGGGCTGTTTTCAAACCAGAAAGTATATGTTTTTTCCCATTTCCCTCTTCGCTTTTTGAACCAGTGCCTCTGATCAGGGTGACCAGTTGCTGCAGGCAGCACTTGCTGTTTTGTGGGTCTTTTTTATTTCCCAGATGGCATAGTATTGCTCATGTAGCTTTGCAAAATTACAGTATACAATTTTTTGCTCTCCCAAAGCCCCAGAAACAGACTTGTAAAAAACAAAGGTCAGATTTTCTGAGGATACACATTCACTACTTGCACTCCTTTCACTCTTCATGCACCCTACCCATGAGCCCTTCCCTGTGACAGCCCCTGATCCCTCATCCTTCCCCACACTTTCGCACCTCTTATGGCCCTCAGGACCAGCAGCAACAGCACTGTTGCCCTCTGTGATCATGAAACAGTTTCAGACTGTCCACTGGTGTTTAGTGTTGAAACATGACAGAAAAAGTGCCAGTTGTTCAAAAGGTTATGCAAGTGATGTAAGGACATTTGGAAGATTTCATATTCGGGGTGGGAGTGGGAAGACTGTTAGAACTGCTTGATCAGCAACACTTTAATTTCCCTACAATAGCTGATACAGCTGAACGAGGGAAATTATCCTTATTCAAAGATCATTCTAGCAACTTAAAAAGTGATTAAACCACTGCTTGCTCATTTATTATTTCTGTATTCCCATTTATTTTTACTGAAATCCTAAAAAAAAAATTACTGCCAAAAATATAGCTGTTTTATTTCTCATAATAATTTAGATTGATTTTACCACCATAATATTTAAACACTTTTTATTTCCTAAGGCATTAAACGTAGTTTACAGTTAGCTGCAATAAGAGTGCCTAACATCAAAAATGTTGGGCATTTAGCTGAGACAATAGGATTGTGGCTTTTTTGTGTAATTATTTATTTTATATTTGCCCCTCTTCCCATTCTAATTCAGCTTATATATGCACAGAAAATGCAATTGTAACCAAAAGGATATAATTTTAATCTACCAAATTTTATGCATTTATGTCTAGAATTCAGTAAAAATGTAATTATACTGATTACTTCCATAGAGACTTGGATTTAGAATAGGCCAGTTCATTAAATCTCCCCTAGAAAAGAAGTCATATCAGCCAGTTGAGTTATTCGGGTTTTCTACAGTCTGCCACAGTGACACGGGAACTCTACAACTGCTTAGAAATGTGGTCTTGGCAAAGATGAATACACACACTATTACAACCTGAAGTGCAGTAGGCAGAGACCTTTACTAAAGTAAAAGCGATCTAGAGAGCCAGTAGCTGGGCAACTCGCCATAAAGTCACACCAGCATCTCAAAGATATTCTGGGTCAGGACTGTGCTAACAAATAGTGCAACATATCATACTTGCACGTCTGATGGCATATGTAGGGCCTAAGTAGCTAAAATGCTGATCTGGGATTCAGGAGGGTTCTGCTCCTTACTTTGGTGATTTGGAGCTATGTTGTCCATGATGACGCTTTGCATTCACAACAGGTACAAAGAGAATATGATTAATTGTTGTGAATTCTGAAACAAAAATCCAAAGAAACATTCTCAAAATTTATTCCAAGTTCTGAACATGAATGCTGCTTGCTTTACAAGAACAGACATGCTAGTTTTGTTGAAGGACTCCCCACCAGATACAGAAAACTAATAAGAGACATTTCCATGTTATTTCCTAAGAATTACGCAATAGCTAGGTTCCTTATAGTCAGACAAATTGTTCACATTAATTTTAAAATTTATAGCTTTTGAGCTTCATTTCTACAGTAACAAATGCATCAATTTAATAACTATTACATTGAGGTTATATACGTAGAGCTTTTAACAAGACCTATGCTCTGAAACACCTTCTAGGGGTGCCATAGTTCCTTAAAAGGAATGAAATCAGCAGAATAGTAGTATTCTATCATTTTGAAAAAGAATTTTCAGAATTCTTATTAAGAACTTCCTAAGTAATTATTATACATTAAAGATCTATAAGTGTCCAGGGGACATTGTCACCTGGATTTAACAAGCTTTTTTCTCCTCTGCTATTAATTTTTTTTCTAATGGACTATGAAATGTCCGACAAAGATTTTATTACATTTACAATAAAACATGGAAGGTCAGGCATTTAAACATAATCCTTTACAATAGATTATTTAAAGTTTTTTTTGAAGTCTACATAAACATAAGGGTAATATTAATTAGGAAGTTTAACCTGTATTATATTGAAATCAATGACAATCAGATTTAACTTTGTAGAAAAGCTGGAAGAAGGTAGGCCATCAGAAAAGAAGACAAAAAAATGTATTTTTGTCTTACCCATAACTGCCTAGAAAAAAGAACAAAAAAATTTCTTTTCACACAGACGCTTATAAAGCATTTTCAAAGGCATTCAAAAGCCAGACTGCTATTCCTCCTTCAATTATATTGATAGGGCAGTATTAATACTAAGTTTGTCATGCCAATGTACAATCAGATTTATCTCAGGGATCAAAGTTATTCTTGCAGTTTTAGCTGAAGTAGTATCCATCTGTCACGCGCGGTCTTCAAGATTGTGGCATTCTACTGATAGACATTAACAACCCTTTTGTCACTCCTGCAATCCTCTGTTCTTGGAACAAAAGAGAGTCAGCTATTTTAAATACTTTTGTTTAGTTTTAGTAATTCTTATCTTTTTCATGAAACTCTTAAACAAACTGTATCTGTAGAACAAAAATTGAAGAAATCCTAACTAGTCTGTAAACACAGAAATACAGAATTATTTTTAAGATTGTTTTACAAACATCAGAGGTAGATATTGTTCTTTAAATGACCTACTAAAGTTTGTAAAGCTAAATCATTTATAAACTAATACAGCTAAATTCAACTTATATGCACCTTTGAAGTTTGATTCTTTTTTGCAAGATCTGAAGGAAGACTTCACCTGAAGCCTTGTTCTATTTTTCACCTGAAAGCCTTTGTTCTCTTTTCCCAAAAAAATTGTTTATACAGAAAGATTACCCAAACAAAAGAAAGAATATCCTGTGCCCAGAAATCTTATCTTGAAATAGAAAGAAGATTTTAGGGTCTGAAAAATTTTTCTTAGTGTCACAGCCATGAAATTATAAACTATGGAATCCCGTGTGAGAACATAGGAATAGCCTTCCTGGACCAGACCAAGGCTTTGTGTTCTTCTGCCTCTAACAGGCAGCCATAGATGGGCATTTAGGGAGGACTAAGAACATACCAAACATGCATGACCCTTTCCTTGGATTGAATGGATTCGACTATTTAGTACCCTCCAGTGGATCTTTTTTTAAAGAACTTGTCCAGTAGCTGCCATCTTGCATATTACTGAACCAAATTTAATATCTGACCTGCTGCCCTCAACCCCCACCCCCCAAAAAGCAGCAAACAGGCAGCTCTCATTCCAACAGGTATAAGAGCTGTATGTATTACTCACAATACATAAGTCAGAATAAAGAGCAGTGGAGAAGACAAGTGACGACTTTGGCAGAAGAACTAACTTCATTCCTGCATTTTATGTCAAACAGAGGTCAGAGTTGCAAAAGAGTCTTCATACAGTTTCCAGCCTTTAACTTCTATATGCTGAAGAGCCAATGAATTTCACTTCTAAAAGCTTTAGCTATAGAAAGACACAATGAGTAAAGTCATAGGAAATACAGTGTGGAGTATTAATGGCTAGTCTGCATTTCAAAATCTAGGGAATGTAAAGGTGACCCTAAATACATACTCATTTTCGTATCTCTATTATTTCTTCTCATGCTTTCTTTATAGCAAAGCAATTTTTTCATGGCTATTTGTTTCAGATGCCAAAACCATTAAATGGCAGTTTTTCCAAATGCCAATACTGAGCTAATTTGCTTATGAATTTTGGCAAAATTGGCTGTTGTACAAGACATTTCCAGGAGTGATAATCAACTGAGGAATAGATTTAAATAAAAACTAGCTCAATGGGGAGAGCAGTTATGTGCTCATACTATGGGTTAGCAACTATCTGCCTAATGAGAGTGATTTCTAGACTATAGCTATTTACAACTCAGTGGAGGAAAAATGAAAAGCATAAAATAAAAAAGTCAACAGAAGACCAACGGCAAGAGTCTCTGAATATTACAAGTTGACGTGGATTGCTCCGCAATGACAAGTTTGATAACTGCATTTTTTTCCACAGAAAATAGCTGTTTTCTTAGTTGTCACAGACTATAGACACCGATTATAACGTCAGCTTATGTAAATTCCTATGAACTACGTATATTAAGAGATGGAATAATGAGTATTCCAAGTGTTCACAGAATACCTGCAACTGTGCTAACACTCTTTAATAACAAAATTTTAAGTACTGCTGTTAATACTAGTAGTAAATAGTTAGTATTCATTATATAAAACACCATGTTCCAGAAGACATTTTACCAAAGAGTTATTTAATCTGTACAAAAAATAAACTGTGGGAAATCCTTTTCAGTTACCACACTAGTAATATTCCCTATTGCTTTTCAAAAGATAACAACATTTTCCCCAATTTTGGGTTGCCACCTCACCAGCATAAGTTGTTATTACTCTATTTAAGTGAAAGGTGAATTCGTAAAGGGAAATGACGCATCCACAGATTGCAGTTGTGAGCTTTGACTTACTCCCACTCACTCTATTCAGTCCATTTTGACTGATACCGCTAGTAGACCTTCAAATAGATACATTTGCAAAACCAAAACAGGTGTGGATTCAAATCTTTACCAAGTGCATAGTTTGAATATCAGGTTTAAAACATGGAAATAAATTCATGTATCTTATAACCAAGATCTTAGTCTAAACAAGATCAAAATCTTTTATCACTGTAATATCTGAGCACTCTCCTAGAGACAATTCACCTAAAAATTCTCCAAAACCAGACCTGCAAAATTAACCACATCAACTGAGAACTGGAGAAAGCACTAGAAGGCAAATTTTCTGGACATAAAAGAAAAGGGAAAAGCTTCTTTGGAAGAAAGGGCCAAGTGTAGTAAAAGAAACTTTTTCCTTCTGTGCCTTGCTGAGTTTTTACAATAAAATTTTGATACTTGTGGACATTTGGTTCAGTTGATTTGTGAAAAGGAAGTTTGTTGAATACTAGTAACGGTGCTAGAAAGCTGTGCATTACTGGAGGAGAGAGGAGAAAAAGCAGGCAATGTTTAAGATCATAGAAGCTATAGCAGACTAATTTGTGGAACTCCAGTGCGCCTTTTGCCTGTAATCCATTACCTGCCGTAACGTTTTCTTTCCTTGCTTATGAGGATTTCAATGATGATGGTTGCCTGTACAGTAGAAAACTACATGTAGTAATCCTTACAGTTTCTTAAAATGAGAATGAACTTTCTCACACAGAAGAGAAAAAAACAACCTAAAGCAAGCAGCAGAAACTATTATCTTGCCAGACAAGAATTCTCTGTTCATTTCTCCAGTAGCTTTTTTTCCTAGGGATTATTCCTCCGAAAGCTCTCTTAGCCTGGTGACACGACAGTAATTCTTTATATCAGTTTTGCTATACCCAGCGCTTTCTGACAAACTGCATGTGTGCTCTTCAGATGGAGTTTCACATCGTCTGAACTCTGCCCTCCAACTTTTACCGTTTGCTGCCAGGGGTCAGTTACAGAAAGCAGTAACACCAGTCAGGGGAAAGCCAACTTACCAGATCTGCCTCTCATGCCCTGCGGTTTGGAGGCCACCACCACACCAACCAGCTGGAATCTTCCTACACAGAGGGAAAAAAAAGAGTGAAGAATAAGTAATTTCTCCTTTACATTTCTAAAGATGCTCTGTTTGTTCAGATTTCAGCACTTATTTTGTCTGTGTTTTCTTTGTTCTCTTGGTTTTTTTGGCTTAAAATAAAAATGATTCTGAATAAATGTCGTGGTTTAACTCTAGCTAACAACTAAGCCCCACATAGCCACTCGCTCACTTGCCCCCAGTGAGGTGGGAAAGAAAATCAGAAGAGGAAAACTGAGAAAACTTATGGGTTGAGTTTAAAAGGTACAGCAAGAGCTGTGCACTCGCGCAAAGCAAAACAAGGAATCCATTCACCACTTCCCATGGGCAGGCAGGTGTTCAGCCAGCCCCAGGAAGGCCGGGCTCCATCACCCATAACGGCTGACAAAACGCCATCATTATGAACAGCCCCCCCCCCCGGCCTTATATGCTAAGCATGACGTCATATGGTCTGGAATACCCCTTGGGTCAGTCGGGGTCAGCTGTCAAGGCCGTGTCCCCTCCCAACTCCTTGTGCCCCCCCCAGCCTCCTCGCTGTGGGGTGGGGTGAGGAGAGGAGCAGAAAAGGCCTTGGCTCTGGTTAGGCACTGCTCAGCAGGAACAAAACCAGCCCTGAATTATCAGCACTCTTTTCAGCACAAATCCAAAACATAGCTCCATACTAGCCACTATGAAGAAAATTAACTCTACCCCAGCCAAAACCAGCATAAAAAAAAAAAAAATTAGTTTGTTAATTGGCTACAGAAAATGAATGTTCATACATGTTTCCTTAAAAATCTGTACATTAAAAAAATGTACATGATGCTGCAAGTAATTCTTAAGTAACTTGAAAGAAGTTCAGCTAGCATCTAGACAGAAAAGAAAGTACATTCTTCATTACCACACATATCTTACAATTCATCAGAATGACCTATCTGGATATTTTTCACCATTTCCATATGACTGTGCTGGTGGATGCTGCAAAAGTGTTCAAAAATGTGACATATTCCTGAACTGTATTCACAGAAAATTACAGTACAATACAGCAACAGATCATAAGTGATAAATTCAGTCAAAGAATGGTTTAACTTTGTTTTCTGTGTGAAAGCTAAAGAATTCATCTGGAAAGAAGTCAGGGAATTTTGACAGCCTGAGGGATACATTATGTTATTTTCTTTCTTTTTTTTTTTGTTCTGAGAGTAATTTTCTTTTCCTGTGAAAACTGATATAATATTGACCAGTGTTCTGCTGAGTAGTAGTTAAATCACAGTTCATTCACAGTGTTTAATATATTTTTATCCAAGTTATAAATGCATTTTTTTCCCTGAATCCAGACATCTCACTTTTTGCAGTCACTATACCAACTTATAACTATTTTATAACGGTATAACTACCAGGGATAAGAGTTAAGTGCATATCAAAGCCAACGTGTGTGTGTGGCATTTCATAGATCATCTAAAACAACTTTACATAGACAGGGAATGGAGAAAAAAAAGAAAAAAAAAAATCCCTCAGTAGACTTTAAATGTTGAATTATTCTGCATTTGATGGTTGAGATACAACTTTCAGTGATACCTTAGGTATCTAGTGTTATAATTCAGTATTCTGAACGGTGGTAAAGTTTCATCCTTGCTTATTCAGAACATGTACAAAAATATTTAGTTTAACCAGATTTTAGGGGTTGTCGTGGTTTAACCCCAGCCAGCAACACAGCACCACGCAGCCGCTCACTCGCTCCCCCCCCACCCAG
>JAVKLA010000039.1:20230534-20277492 GCA_034782735.1 Sagittarius serpentarius | reverse complement strand
TACTGAACTGAAAACACAGCGCTGTACCAGCTACTAGGAAGACAATTAACTCTATCCCAGCCGAAACCAGGACAGGGGTGTAGGACGGTTTTGCTCTCACCTAACAAACATCCAGTCGGGTTTTTTTTCTGCAATGAACGAGGTTATGTTTTGTACTCTGCAGAAAGGAGGAAATACTTTCAGCCTAGTGAAGAGCATTTGAGTACTACTTTCCAAGTATCTTCAAAAGAAATACTTCTTGTGATATAAAAGTTGAAGCATCAACCAGTCCGAGCTATCTGTGACTTTTCTTATCGTTTTTGGTTACTCACTAATTGCTGCAGTGAAAGGCTCCCTGAGACCTATGAGGTTCCACGAACGAGTCGTGGCCTGAACATGCAATAATTACAGAAAGGAACTCTGTGCATGAAATAGGTGTTTTAAGCATTCCTACTGATTCAGTCCCCTTCATTGCAAAAACTGTGTTGTTGCCTCAAAACATATGCTTTGCCAGAAAAAGTTGAAACGTTTCAAAGAGTTATTTCCTCTACTCCTTAGCTAAGGCACTCCCATATTAACACTGTGAATGATAATAGTCCATTTTAATGTAAAATAGAGTATGTCACATAAGCCACTACTGAAGCTAATTTAACCTGTTACAGTTTATTTTAAGAGGAAGCAGAAACACTCACATATAACCCATATGTCTAGAAAAGTAACACACATTAGTTGAACAGTTACAGTTACACGCCTGCTCTACAAGCTGGCCTGCCTCATGCCTACTTTGCAAGAAAAGCTACTATCTAATTCAGAATTCTATAATTCTTATAATAACATCTTTAGCAAGAGAATTCCCACAATGACCCAAAGACAAACCTCTAGAATACCGAACCTGTGAGGAAAGAAAAAAAAAAATATCCAGATTCCTGTGCAATCTGTGCTCATAATCCAAAACAACTTGTATACTCTTATTGACCATGAACTCTTAAAGACACCTCCTCTACAGGAAAGTAAATAAACAAAGTCATCTCAAAGAGGTCTTGATCCCCCTGGTATTACCTTTTATAGGTAGAATGGTACTGCTCAGCAAATATGTCCTGTAAGACATGCTGTCTCTATAAAACCTGTATAATCCTTTCTAGGCTGAATTGCCCCTGGCAAAGAAGTGTTGGAAAATGACCTCAAGCAACTGTGCCACTGGGATCTGTCATCATTTGACTACGACCTAATAAAATTTCAGTCTAAGGCAAATTTTCATTAATTTTATGGCTCCTAGAAGACTAGTATAATACATATAACTTTTAAGTTTATACCTATGCTTGCTGAGCTAAATCTTTAATTGTAGCCCAAATCAGCCAAGCACTTAAACAGATGCTTTATTTTTGAGCACTTAATTCTACTGACTTTGATGGGTCTGTGTAAGTGCTTAACTTATGGTGTCCGCTTCATTGTTTTGCAGGATTTACACTGAGAGTGCTTAGTGCTTTGAAGGTCCATCCTTTCCTAGGGGTGGGTTTTTGTGGTTTTTTTGTTTGGTTGGTTTTGGGTTTTTTTTTGTTTGGTTGGGTTTTGGTTTTTTAATAAGGAAAATAAACTAAAAGGAAAATAACATAAACGTAAGACTAAACTAGAAATAATAACAGCCTTCTTACCTTTCTAAAATTATAATTAATATTGTGTACTTGCTGGGTACTTTCTCCTTGTACTTTCCAGTTGATGCAACCTAGACCTTTACTTCTAAAGTAATCAGCATTTAATTAAGCCAATGAGTTTTTCATATTACCCTAATGCCTGTAATAATTGTTATGATTCTATTACTTTCTTTGTTAAACACATTTGTAGTTTTAAATGACAGGAAGTCAAGCTAGCAATTTGTAAAGATGTGTGAATAAGGAAATTGCTCTATTCATATGTTCATAATGAACAGAGAGATAACATAATAATGCTTTGTATTCTCTCACCCTCTAACAAGAGGGAAGAAAAGCAAAGGAGGTGGCCTGGATAATTTCCTGCAACCCTCCCTCTGTTCTTAAGCCTTTTTATCAGTATTTATTGAGGAATGCAAAGGAAGAAAAATCATCCAAACCAAGCTTTGAACATACCGCTTTAGTGACACAGCTTTCAAGAACAAGAAAAAGCTCATTCATTAGAACAAAATGCTGGAAAAATGCCAATGCACCACCGCACACATTACTGCAGTCATTCTGCACCACATCATACCGCTACTACTCCATTTAATATACTATTGCTAAAATATGTGCAAACCTAAGTTGCTCCAGCTTTAAATTACACCTTATGTCAATCTCTTCAGCTATTTCTACAACATAGATAAAAACTGTTTTAGACATTTTACTGTTCAAGAAACTCACTGTCCAGTTAAACAGTGGGGAAGCAAAGAGCACAGGCGCTACTAAGAGTTGCTACTTTCCTTTGATTTTAAAGAATTCATAGACACACCTGACAGAGGACTCGAGGGAGGGAAAAGAGAGCTTTAGTGACATTAGCACTGTTGTCTTTCCTTTCCCAGGTTTCAGAGCAAGTTACATACCCATAATCACAGAAAGGATTCAGCTACTCCACTGCCCTTGCATCTTCTCTCCCCACCTAATGAGCTACATCTGCCCTTTCTGCCCTATTTTTCGCAGATCCTTGAAACACCACTAAACATAGATATTTAGAGGAGGAGAAATCACTTTTTTATTAGACAGTTTGTCAAATAAATGATGCTTACTTAGTTATTTAAAGAGATTTTATAACTGCACATTGCTGTTCAATCAAGTTCCTTGATGTTTCCCCACTGTTTACAGGTAAACCGTAATGCTCTAACATTGCTACTAATTATGTATAAAATTCTGAACAGCAGATACACAAACATATATTCATGTCAATTTGCTCACTTTAAGTGTTGTTCATCTTCCACGTTCTGTCAAAATTTCTATTTGAACCTGAAGAAATTTTCAAAGATAATCCTACATTAAATGGATAGGATTTAAAGTCATGACATAAACAAAACAAAACAGAGCAACACATCAGAAGTGAGACTCCTTACTGCACCCAGATTTTCTGGAACGGAATATGTCTCAGGATCTACTCTTTATAATTTTATGTCACCCAACTTTCCTACCTGCTACCTCCCCTTACCCCAAGTTATTTATTCTAACTATTTAAGTTTGCTTTTGCAAAACAGGTAATTTGTTAGTGAGGTTTGGAAATTTGACCCTATATCACAGTAAGAATTTCTGAGTCCCAGCATAGCTTTTCTTGCTGGCATTTCTTTCCAATTATAGCGTCTGACTTTCAGAATTGTCAAGTATCTTCAATTACCATTCAAAGTGAAAATTTGTATTTTATGTTTGGGGTTATTCTATATTTTATATGCTTTGTAAGAACTCTATTACAATGGATTTAAATACTAAAATGAAATTGTCACTTCATAATTTTATGGAATTGAAAATGCCTGCAAAACAGTAACAGTAAGCTTTATGTCAGTTTACCGGCTAAGGGAGGCAGTATAAACTTTCTATTACACCAAAAATTTTGAAATTATTTTCTTTGGCATCTTTTAACTCACTTTAAAACACACTTACAGAGCACAAACTAAACTCACTCCCCCACCTTCAAAAAGTAAAATGTATTTATACTGAAAATATTTATCATGTCATTTCAGTGGCATGATTCATCATAAGATACGAATCGACCTGACACATCTCAGTGAGGCATATCACAAAGCAATACATTGCCCAGCACCAGTTTGAAATTTCAAAGAATCTTGCGTGTAAAATTGGTTTAAATACAAAACATTGTTTGTGGTAAAACACTATCAAAATCATGATGATTAAGATTTGTTTTCTCTTTAGGAAATTATACAGGGAACAGGCTGACAAAACTATAATAATATAAATACATTCCAACTGGAATATGTTGGGATTTTTGCATGTTTGAGAATTTGTTTAAATTTGGCAGTACTTTTGCATACCTTAACTGTTTATGTTGTCAGGAGATTCAAGCAGTTAAATTTTCATTTGTTTGCTAATCTTTGTATTTTGTTTCATTTCTGGCTTGATATCCTTAAATTAGCCCTTTTCTTTTTTTTCTTTTTTTTTCTGAAATCTTAAAACACAGTAGTTTGATTGTAACCTTCCTTTTGCTTGTAAACCTATTTTACATCCCTTCTTGAATCTGTAATTCAGAACCTCTTTAACTTATCTGTACCAATACCAGGCTGTTAAACAGCAAAACATTTCCAATACACTTCAAGCAAAATTTTCAATGTTTTGTGTGTGGATTTCAGAGGCCATTTCAAAATTTTAAAGACATGATTTGGATTTATTTGAAATAGGGATGTTAATATATGGAGCTAATTTTAATATATGGAGGTAAGAAACACTTTTCAGAAAAGTGTTCATCTAAATGCTTTTATTTGAAGGGATGAACAAAATTGGCATATTCATCGCAAAACTTCTGTGATGTACATAGCTCTTCTGTAGCTTAACGTGTTGTGTGCAGGAGCACTGAATTAAATCTGCTTGATATGTTTTCACCAACAGAGAGTATGCACAAGCACTCAGGGCAGAAGGGAGAGTCTAGAAAGGCTGGTGTCATTATGACTCGTGATTTTAGTACGAAATGATGTATTTCACACTAACGGGTCTAAAATTAAGATTAAATTACAAGTCAATTGCCTGAGTCTCTCCTAATGAAAGGAAAATATACACATTTGTTTTGCTTTTAAAGAATAATTTCCACATTCATATGTACATCTATATGCAATAGTTGTATGAAATTCCAGTTTATACGTAGAATATTTGTCTTTGTTTCTCACCACCCTAACTGGCAATACATTACTTTTCCCCATGTTGGGTCTGTTTTACTTGTGACAGTGACTGGCAAGTGATCTCTCTGTCTTTATTTCTACCCATGAGCTTTTTTCCCCATCTTATTTTCTCCTCCTGCCCTATTGAGGATGGGGAATGAGCAAGCAGCCTGGTGGGTGTCTGGCAGCCAGCCAACGTTAACACACCACAAGCAGACATCAGCTTTATTTAACCTGCAGTTCATTTGATGCCCCCAAAATATGAAGCCAAAGGAAAAAGAAAAATCTTATATAGAAGAAAACAAGTTATCCCCATGGATTTGGTTCATTAACATTTTCTCTCACCTGAGAACTAAGATTTGTATCCAAACATTCTACTAGAATGATAAAAGTTCAATTTGTTTTCAGCGATGCATCTTCTCAAATAAAATCTGTGATGATTTTAACCAGTACTGTTGTATCTAAGCAGCTGGAATACTAAACGAACAATGTAAACATACAAAATATTAAATTGTCTTTAAAACATACGTAGGATTCAAAGGAATGTCTAATTAACGCTTCATAAACTACTACAGCTTTGTACGTACAGCTTTGAACAGAGAACATTCTTCTCTGCAACGCTACAGTATTTGCACCCGTGTTCTGGTTTGGCCTCAGTAGTACTTTGTGCTCTGAAATGATAAAACTTGTTTTCATATGTTATCACTTCTTTGGTTTTTAAAAAATACTTTGCCTCAGTATAAAGCAGGCATGGGTGCAAGGATCACTTTAAACTTTAAAATTAAGAAAAGGAAGTCTGTGGTTTTACTAATGCCTTGTGCACAGACTGATTTCTTTTTATTTGGCTTGAACCTGATGCTGATTTCATTTAATGCCCCTAATTCTTTCCATGTTTTTCTAGACACCCATAACTTTATAAATTTCTGTTTTATACCCACAGTCACCTCCTTGTTCTAGGATGAAAACTACTTCTTGTACCTCAAACAACCAATCCAAGAAGTTCAAGCAGGATTCAACCGTGAATTTAGCTAGCAGTATGAAGAAAAGAAAGTATGGTTTGGTTTGGCTTTTTTTTCCCCTCTCCTGCATAATTTTCCTTTATTTCTTTCTCTGTTCTACAGTAAGAAGTTTAAGGAAATTTACTGCTGATATTGGGATAGCTAACCTTTTATATTTACTTAGAATAAAATAAACAATCTTTTCTTATTTCCAAATATTTTACCTTCTCTTAAGTTATACCCAGGCAAACAATTCTTCTGCTTTGCATGGTAAATATACAGTGATGTATCTGACCTTCACAAAAATAACCAAAAATAGGAATAAAAAAATACACTATATGTGGAAAAGTCCCAGAGATATTAAACCCCAGTATGGTTATTAAAACTATTGCGGGTTTTTCTACTCAGAAATATTAGCCTCTTCTTACTCTCACCAATATATTTGGGGGGTGCACATTCTCTGGCAGACTATTAGCACTGCTTTGGCGAGTGCTGCACGTTTTCTATGGTTTTGTCCTGAAACACCCCTTGAGCGTTCATAGTATGATGTAGCCACAGGCATAAACTCTACTGATACATTTTTTTTTACTTCCCGTTTACTTTCCCTTGGAAAAGACAACCATGTCCCAATAGACACCTGAGGACAGCATAATCATTCAAAACACTGGTGATTTACTTTGATTAAAAATTTCATCCCTGAATTCAATTCCAGAATCCAGAAAGTCACCACTATGAGCCTCATGGACAAGTAAACAGCTGGCTGGGACGTTCTCTTTCTGTCAGTCTTAATGCCAGAACAATGTCTTGGTTTTAGTGGCGATTCTAAGTGCTACTATAACACCATCAACCAGTTTAATTCACCGAATTCATAGCTGAGCAGTTTTAGCATCCACCCCTTGAAATTACTTCTAATGGTCTTTTATAGATATATTCCACCAAGATGGTGATTTTCCCGAGCTGTCTGGGAAAGCGAAACGGTAGTGCTACTGAGGTACATTTCATCACTGGATGGTCCTCATAAGTGTGAGTTTTTAAAGATTAAGAAATAGCAAATCACTTACAGGTATGTTTAAGTTAAACATTTGAGTAACTTCACTGATCAATACTGGGATTACTTTTACGCTTGCTGTTATATTGTTCGCATGCTTTGCCAAATTTGGGCCGCTGCCTTTACAAACCCATAGATTTTGTTTATCTAAGTATTGACATATTTGTTGTCCTCACTGCAACATCTGAATATCTTTGCATAATGTAGTATTTCCCCATAACTACCTTATCAACTCAGAGAGACCGATCGTAAGAGTATTTATACCGTGCATTATCCACAATCCAGACCGACTGGACCTGACATCTTCTCACAGTACAAAACCTTGAAGAAATACTGAGCTGGCTTCTGCAGTAGAGCTGCCTTCTTTTTAAATGAGAGCTGTCCCAAAAGGTAACCTTGGAGAGGCTGACACTGCATTGGATCTGACCATCCCACATTCCGCAGCGATGATACGCCTGAGCTGCAGGCTAAATCCTATACACAGACATTTTCCAAGTTGCACACAGAAATGAAATTGTGGTCACAAAGTTGTGGTCAAAACCACAAATGTAAACAGCTTAGACGTGTTCGAAGCTATATACGGAAATACACTCTAAATTTATAGCACATTTATCTAATGTCTATTATTTTAAAACACAAGCTGGCACTTGGCTTTAATTAAGGTAGCACTGTTATTAAATGCTGCCCACCCAGCAAGAACAGGAAAGTTTCCCAGCAGTGGCAATCCTTGGCTTGGGATCCCTGGCTGCCACCTGAAAAAGGAAGGGCTCAGCTGAGAACTCAGGGTGTACAAAGTCACAGTACACGACAGCAGGAGAAAGGTAAAACCTCTTCTGGCTGCCTGAATTGCCTCTGCAGACACAGAATATCTGAGGTTTTCTCTCTTTTTCGTTATTGCTGTATTGTAAAATAAATTAAAATACTTCCATCACATAAAACAGAATCATTTTTGATAACTGATCTGAATGCAGAATAGACGTATCAGGGCTGAAGAGAGTTTATAAAAATCCTGTTTGGAGTGAAATGTTGCTGTCCACTAACAGATATTCAAGACTAACTACTGCAGGAAATATGATCTGAGGTTTTTGTCATTATACACAGAGAAAGAAAGTGAAATGTTCAGACTGAGTTTAGTATTCTCTGTGCTCCCTTACAGGGGAGCAGAGAGTAAAATTAAAAGGGATTAAGACCCAGCAGCAAGCTAAGAAACATCTGCCTATTTATTACTTCCGTGATGGAAGCCCTAACACCTACTCTGGACATAATTTGATTTCTGATATCCTAGAGTTACCAACATAAATATATTTTCCTGTTGTTGAGTTCATTGACTGGTGATCCACACTGAGCTCTATGGCTCTACGCTGCATCTCATTCATCTTCATGTTTCAATTCAGTAATTTCTCATTGAGAAATTGTTAAGTACATATCTAAACCTATAAGCAATCTACTTGTTATTTCATCCCTTTTATATCAGGACATCTTTCAGTTTTTTAACTTATAGCTTTACAAAAGTCAGAGTTAGATTTCCATGCTAAAAACCAAGGGTTGTTCTATCAATCCCATTACATTCCACTGTAGCAACCTTTTATGGCAACTGGACGTGCAAAAACTGATCACCACTATTTACCCTAATATACTTGCCAATTATGGTATTTTCTGCTTCATAATAAATAGTGAATGGATTTACCCTCATCTGTATCTATTCAGTCAGCCTTTTAATTGCTGTGGAACATCCCTCATTGAATGGGAATTTTGTAATAGCTATATGGAATACTATTTTTCCCAGGAGTAACATACATTCAAGTTCTCAGTTGTCTTTTTTTTTTTTTTAAATACTTTTCCATATCTAAGAACTTCCCAGCAAACAGTAAAATCCCAGTAAAAGCAGAAATTCCACAGACTCCTATCTCCAGCATACCAGTAGACTATAAGCAGTAGTCCATCAGCTGGCCCACTATAAACACTGACACTCAGAAATTCCTTTGTCCAGTCCTGTAATACAGCTGATAAGCAAGCAAGTTCAAAGTTTAACAAACATGCGTTGGTCCAGAAGTAGAACCCAGGTTCTGAAGCCTCTGTAGACACAACTTCAACAGTGCAGAGTCTACTATGTTTCTGAAACTCTGTAAGCATTTTATAGAAAAATGAAATATGGCCTTGTATATTTTCAAATTTCATATTTTTTCTTCTTGCTACTATTCTACTACTCTAGCAACAATCAAGGCAGCATTATTTCAATTTACCTTATTGCTAATTTAACTAGTTTATATCTCAGCTTCCTAGTATCTAAATTTACATCCAGTGTCCTACTTCAGCAAGTTACCTAAATAACAAAAGGTAATGTATTATGTATCTGCATACACGTTTGAATGCACCTGCATTGACAGTAGCATATACCCACAAGAAACATCATGACCAAGTTTAGTTATCATTGCACATACTCTGCTCATATTATCTTTCTTGCATTGGAGGAATCCAACACCACTACAGAAGTATTTCCATCTCTTGAGGAATTTCTAGTATCCCAAGAGACCTTTCCATTTCAACCCGTCATTTCTAGAACACACGTTCTTACATCCCAAACACTAACGTGGCATCAGTTTCACTGGAATATATCTTAGCAACATTATATGGGTCACAAATAAATGTGCTGAGACCACAGCTAAAGGAGGAAAGGATAAATAACATGGAAAACCATACAGAAGGTGACATTTCAGTAAGGAACCTTTTCTTTGGCTATAGGAAAAAAAAAAGATTATTTTTTAAATTTCTGCAACAGACTTCATAACTTGAATAGCGCCTCCAGTCTTGAATACGATTTCCAACATCCTGTAGATTTTAGCAAGCAAGTATTTGTAAAGCTTACATGTAGAAAGACTATCCATTTCTATGGTATGAGAATGCTCAACAGAATGGGTAATAACAAATGTGTCTGTCAGGCACTGTTCTGCAAATAAACCATGAGAGGAAAGAAAAGTCCTACGCTATCAAAGCACCTACTTCCCCTCCTTCAAACTCTTTAAGCTCACTAAGGCATTGCTTGAAACCACTATCATAGGATTAACAACTGACCGCTAAAAGACAGAGGCTTTTTTTGATTTTGTACTTCTGTTTTGATATTACACTAGTTTTAACACTTATCTCCCTTTTTACTACATTAACTTATAATGGATTATATGTAGTACAATAAAATTTGGGCAAGAAGGACCAGCACTTCTAGATAACAAAAGGTACAGTTCTATGAGTGAATACTCTTCTGCTATGGTATTTTCATTATTCATACTGATTTTATTAGACAACCACATCTGGAGAACTGTTAAAAGCATCAAATTAATGTCCAAAGCAGTTGTCAGCAGGCAAGGGAATACTCTGAAAAGACCTCGGTTTTTTTACCACCTTCCTACCTACCTAAGTAGAGACCAGAGGATGTTTCACACTGCTTGTTCCTTGATGCCTGTTTCTGTTCTGACTCCATACTTTGTCTGCTCCTCACTGTCTGAGTGGGTACGTATCGACACCATTACTCTTAATTCATAAGGACGATATATAACCACAGTGCAATAAATCACTGCTCATTTAACTCACAGGAAGAAACATTTTTTAAAAGTGTTACTTTTATATATATATATAGGCTCTGAAAATCTACTATGTTGTGAGCAATTCAGGCTAAGTTAGCAACAATTAGCAAATATAACTCTTATCTGCTCGCACTACTTTTTCTTCCCAGTCTGTCATCAGCTGTATCAATCTCTGCCTCGGTCTGTGATTTCCAAGGATGAAGTCACAGCATTAAGTGGAAAGTATTTCCTCTTTTATTGAGAAAACAACAGCAACCACAGCAATTTTTCATGAATGGCACAACACAATTTCACAACTCAAAATTATACTTAAGTCCAACTAAGATGATTGCAAATTGACCATTTAAAAAAATATTTATTGGAACATCAAACACACCATCCAAAAATCAGTCATTTCCAAGGTAATTGCTCATTAAATGACAGATATGAAAAGACAACTTTTCAGTACTGAGCAAACAAGTTGTGAAGAATTTTCATTGTTTCACAAAAGAAGAATTTCATCATTGTAAGGACCTGTCCTTTACCACTTCTCTCATACTTGGCTTGTAATTCAGTGCTGGCAGCTACGGCTGCCAAAACGCTTTTGTTAGTCTGGAAGGGAGTACTTGATTTAAAATTGAGGTTGCATCAGCTTTTAAGTAATGTTGAAAACTGGGACAGATGTACTTACTACAGTACTAGTCAGAGAAGCACTGTTATTATGGTTAATAGTCACTGAACAAATGTTTCTGTAACTAAAATTCCATCAAGCCGTAAGTATTACACTTCCTATGGATTTCCACAGGTTAATGAATCAACATCCTGGAAATGGCATATGATAATATATGTACTTGTCAGCATATATACCGAATCACAAAGACATCTTTAACCAGCTCCATTTTATGGCGATCACAATAATAACCTATTACTTTAGTGCCTTCTCCCAGTGTTAGCCTATGACAATGTACATTTTTCAGGCCTGATGATTCATTACAGAAATGTCACAGAATAAGTGGAAAGACTATGTTTACAAAAAGCCACACTGACTGGACTGTGAATCATAACTGTTTTCTTGGAAGCACTGCAGAAGAAAACGGGGTGTTAGATTTAAAGATGGATTTAAACAATTTATTTGATTATTTTCTGCAGTAACTGCTTTCTCATAAGCTTAGATATACAGTTAAGATTAAAACAATGCAACTTGATAAGGAATAGCAAAAACTGTAACAAAAACAGATTCTCTGCCTCCCGGGAAAGCATTCTGATTTTTGCAATGTGAAGCATTTCTGAATGTAGGTAGTGAAATCGTCTTTGGCAATGTTAGAATTTTATTTTGAGGTTTTTTCTGAAAAGGTTTTCTTCTAAAAAAAAAGTGTTTCTAATAAATTAAATGCATCAAAATGCTCTTCCATGATGCACTATATTTCCATGTCCATTACATCATAGTCAACAGAAATCCTTATTAGACCTATATCAGAATTGCAGTACTGCTAAGAGATTCAAATTCCCAAATTTGTAATGCAGAGACAAAGTAAAAAATGAATTTATTTCATCACTTCTCTTGCCTTCATTCCCATAATTTTCAGTGTCTGATACGTTGTCTACAGGAGAGTTGAACTAAATGCACAAGCACATTTCTATTAAGGACATCCTCTTGCTAAAGGGCAGTTATAAACCGTAAAGCTATTATTTCTCCTGTGAAAATGAAAGTAGCTCGCTCTCTCTAAATGAAAAAAGTTTTTAAGCCCAGATCCTTAGAACTCACTGCTAATGCTATGAATGAAAGCAGCATGTCTACACCCAGAGAAGCTACAATTTATAATACAAATTTTCTCAATTCTTTGGCAGTGTTTGGCAGATCTGTACTGCTTCACAATGGACAGGTTTGTCACGAGGACACAATGGATAACGGGTAAATTCATTATCAGACAAACGGATGAGTGCCCTTACACAGGTTAAAGTCCAACTGTATCCTTTAATTCCTCCATATTACATTTGTATGAGGGTTAGGAAGCAGGATTTTTCTTTATTTAACCTAATTAAAAGAATGCATCAAATATATCAGACACTTCTGCTAAAATATCCTGTGTACTTCTCCTACATAAAGTGTCAGTCTTAAGTGTATGCTTACTTCCTCAAGTGTACTTGCAAACTTTTTTTTTAACAGAAGATCTAGCGTACTGTCTATCTCATGGAATAAAGATTGCTCAGAGGCACTGTGGACACTGTAGAGAAAAACTGAGTTTGGAATAAGCAGAAGAGGGCAGCATCTTACCATTTTTTAAAGTCTCTTCCTAAAGTCGAGACGTTATAGCAGGCATATTTTGTTGAATGCTAATTTTGTTCAAAGATGACCTACATTTGTTAAAAACTTCCCTTTTGTTAACGCACAATATATCACCTTGCTAGTTAGGCATTTACAAAAAACCCTCTGTAAGCTAATTGCTAATAACAACTGATAACATTTGCAAAAGTAAGGTAACTTGCCTTTGTGCATCCAACCACAGCTTCCATTTTACTTTGGTAAAAATGAAATTTCTAAATGGAAACAGCAGTAGTAATGCTTGAGCTGAAAAACAGAACCCAGACAAAGCACCAGGTCTGAATGCTACAAAGTTTTATCACACAGGTCCTTCTAATATTTAAGTAATTGTTTAAATTATAAATGGAGAACATGTTAAGACCATACGTGACAAGTGTAACAACTATAATATTCAAACATTTCTGTGCAATACAACCTATATGACACTTCTATGCTCCTAATAAACATACAGTTATGTCTTCAAAAATATCGTTTAGGGAATGCATATCTATGAATGTTTATATTTGTTACATATTGCATGAAATGTACAGGTGTTTAAACAAACTTTCCTAGCCACTGAGGTTAGTAAGTAAAATGAGATTTTTGTCAACTAGCGACAGAATCTCAACGGATTAGAGAAATGATAATATCTGAAGTATTTTTCTAAAGAAAAACATTGGCTAATCTTTGTAACATTTTTAAGACTGCATCCACTTTTCTGTGCTATTTGGCCATATTCTTCACAAACCCTGAATTGCCTAGAAAGTCATTCTCTTAGAATTTTTACTTCAAATGCAAATAGTTGTGCTCCCTTATGCAAACTTTCGTTACACTTTTTTGCAAAATTCTCTTGTCTAATTTTATTTTCTCAATCCACATGCCCATAGCTGTCTTACTATAGGAAGCCAATTAGCAAATGAATATTTTCAAAAGCAGTAGTAGTAAATGATTTTTAATAAAAATTACATTTGAAGGAAATCAGAACAATAATTTTATGCTTATAAATATTTCTAAAAACAAGCAGTACATTAATGCCTTATATGCAGATGAATTTATTTACTTGGTAAGTTTATAAAAGTGCTGTTTGCTTAAAAACATGAACTATGACAAAACTTACAAATCTGCACAAATGACCTCCCATATGTCACATGAAATAACTTCCACATAATCTGTGATAGGATGTGTCGTGAGGTTTTACACTGAAATTTTTAGAACTGCATTTGAGACAGCTTCTTGCAAAGATTGTTTAAAACAACTGAATTAACACTGAACAATTGAAACATTCTTAAAAACATAGATACATATATTTTAATTTAATTTAAAACGTCTTTTTAATGAAAACAATGTTGCAATGTCACAGAATGCTACAGAGTACTTCAGGATCGTTGTAGAAATCAGTTTAACACAGGTGAGTATTTTAATAGATTAAGATAGGTATTACTTGAAATAGGAAGGTTCTGCTGGTGAAGACTCTTGCCTTTGGAAGCTGTTTGTATAGACTTTTGGGCCATTGCATTCCATTTGTTATTCTGGAGCAAGGCTGGCCATGTGATACCACTGGAAGTCTTAGCCCCAGTCACTGTGCTTCTTAGCGTCTGATAGTTAATGCAACGTGTCAGTCAAGAGAAAGTTAGAAATTAAAAACTGGGCTATCCTTTAGCAAGACAATTAACTTAGCTGTTAATATTCTGTTTAACACAAATTAAACAAAAAAAAAAGAATGCATTTAAAATATAGCTTATGCAAATGCTAACTATTGTTATAGGATTATCAAAATGCTGTCTCCTCCCTCTTCTTCCAACCATTCACCTGAGGGAGGGCTCAGAGGCAAGGTGGGAAGAAAACAGTTTCTGTTATTGGGTAACATGTATTCAGGCAGTCCAAAATAAATTTCTAACTTGATATTTGAAGCCTTCGCATATGTGTCCGCTACAACGATGTATTCCTACACCCTGTTTTTCAGGAAGAATATAGTCTGGTTTTACCTTACCCCTTGGTTAGGGCAAAATACTGCAAACTATTTGTGGGGAGAAAGTCAAATACAACTATAAGAGGGAAAAATGTTCTGCATCTTTGCCATTCAAATCTGCAGCTTAGTCTTAAGTAGGTGTCATATCACTATCAAAGAGCTTCACATCATATTAATGAACAGAGTGCAAGACAAGAACTAATGTTATGTCTATGGAGAACATTTCTTCTTTATGTTAATATTATGTTTACTTATTCTCCACAGCTATGTCATTTTTTTTCTCTGCTTGATCATTGGTTTTAGTTTTCTTTAAATTCATTGCATTAAAAATGCTTAATTGACTTCTTTTGTCCACAGAAATTATTTGATTTTTATATACAACAGCAATATTAAACCATTATAAAGGCATAGCTTCAGGCTGCTTTTTTAATAATATTGATGCTTTGTCAGGTGTCTATCATAACATTTAAGTACATTCCACTCCTTATTGGTGTCAGATGAGAAAAGCCGTATGTATTTCACATGCCATCTGCAAATCTTTGCATAATGCAGCATGCCCTAACTTGTATTTTCCCTAGCTGTTATGTCAGGCAGCTTTGAGTCACTGTGTAGTCTCATGGTCCTGTCAGCTCCCAAAGTGGCAGAGAAGTGACAGTAAGCAGCTGAGGTAACAATCCCAGTCTGATGGGTGCCTGTGGCACTTCCCAGGCCCCTTCTTGAGAGCTAACTCAGGCAGAACTAGCCTTGTCTCTCTGCCCCCGCGGGGAAAACATGCTGAGAACTGAAAATTCTTTGGGTCCAAACTTCACCATAAGAGTAACGCACCGACATCTTCTGTTTTGCTTTTTTTCTGTTTGTGCTTCCCCGACCCAAACAAGTGATTTTTCCTCTACTTTTTTCAGTATATTCTCAGTTTCTTTATATTTCTCTATCAAAGCTAAAAACAGAGCCTGCAGTCTCTTCTGCACTTCCATACCTAAACAGTTCCCATTTATGTTCATTGTGGCCATATAAAAAGTACTTGGAATCAAGAGAAATTTTGCAGTGTCTGCTGAGAAAATCTCCAGATAGAGGGACTGGGCAGAGATATATACAGGGAGAGGGTAGGAGTCACACAAAAGAAAATCCACCCATAGCAACGGGTCCATTACGGACTTTCAGTGGAGAACAGCATGGCCCTGCTGATGACCACCCTTTAATAGCTTGCCTTGGGCTCTTTTTGCAGACTTCACATTTATACTATTTTAAGGTAATTGCAATGCATTATTTATCTTGTTTGAAACTTTTCTAAAATTTACTTAACCAAGCCATCATGTACGAATCACTTTTCCTTCTTCCAACATTCATCTTTAATGTACTTCTGTCCTAATCAAATAATCGGTAAGGACACAAATCTTTCAAGTAGAATAACCTCATTTGTTTGAATAACAAACAAGTTAAAACAAATATGACTGGAATATGGCGTAACATTTATAGAATGTAAATTACAAACCTTTATTTCCCTACACAAAAAAAAAAAAAAAAAGATGACCAAATTCTTGATGGAACAAACCTGGTTAGTATAAAATTTCTTCTTATCATTTAAGCCATGCATTTACACTCACTAAGGGATAATTGATTAACTGCTTCAAGAAGCAAAAATTCAAAAGTAATGAAGATGTGACATCCTTTTAAATGTTTTTTTTCCCTGAGTTTTGAGTGATTCTTACTGAGAAACAACCACCAGATATTTCAGTTACAGTAAAACATGGTATTAACTACTTTGTAATTGGAAAACATTAATCTCTACAGAAAGGTGGTCTTGGAAGACACAAATTTCATACTTGAGATCAAGCAAGGTAGAAACAGGTTGTTTCCATAACGAACTACCTGATTATCTATTATTCATTTCTTCTATGACAAAATGCTTACATCTATCACTTGCTTAGTTTGTGGTACCCTTGCACATTCTAAATTTCTGCTAACAATAAGATTTTCTCCCATTTCATTTGGGAAGAAAGCTTTGTGCTGGTTTTTTGTGTGTAAAACAGATGTACATAATATGAGCAAGACACTAGACCAGTTCATCTTACGACTACACTTAAATATGTCCCAGAGCTTGAAGGAATATCAAAAAGTCTGGGTTGTTGTCATTATACTAAGAGAGTTTGATAATTCCTTTCCATTCATTTCCAGTCACTGAACCATTTTAAACACTCAGCAGCCAGAGGACTCGTTATCACAGTACTTAATAGCATTAGTGAGGCTATGTGATGGCTAGGTATTGACCTTTCCAGTGCCATTTGAGGAACATTCCCAGATGAAGGACTCTATAAATGGTTCAGCTGGGATGAAATAGGAAAATACTGTTTCCTTTGGATCCGTGGGCAAGGCTGAAACTGGAAACGAGAGGATCATAGCTAATAATTATCACATGATTCTGTATTCAAATTTTGCTGGTTTTTGTCTTCCACTTGGCATTAAAAAAATCAGTGTATGCTAAAACCCTATTTATTTCTGTTAGTAGAAACATTTTTTGCCTGTTTTTTGTTGCTATTGTTTTAAATTTCTTTTATATTTTATTTTAGGTCCAAGTTGATTGCATAATGTCCACAACTTTGTAATGGTTTAGTGACTGCAATTATAATGGGGCATTTTAGTTTTTAATACCGCTCTTGCTAGAGGCAGCGTATGTACTTTTTTCCCCCCATATTTTATTTATTTCTTTTGTGTCTGACATGTCTGGTAGATATTATGGTTAGAATTTTAAAAATAAAGAATTAAGCAGGGACTGAGCATAAATAGTGGCTTAATTAAAAATAAAGGAAAAAAACCAGTATCTTTTATAAATTCCAGCAGGTTTATAAATTATGATACAACTGGTAATTACATCTGCTATAAGCTCTTGGTTAGAGTTAAAATTATATTGAACATGGCCCTTTGGCTCTACGGTGGAGTAAGATGCACAGTCAACCCAGGGAAGTCTAAAAGCACATAATTTACATGTTCAGTTTGGTTTTTTTTTGTTTTGGTTTGGTTTTTTTAAATCACTTGTTTTGTCCAAAGAGCGAGGTAAGATAAGTCTGGAACACAAGAATTACCGCAAAACTTAGAGCATAAGTAACAGATTTAAACAGATAAAACCCACTTTACATTCCTCATTCCACTGTTAAAAGTACTCTGAAAATGCACAGGAGACTGAGAAAATAATGCAACATTAGCATATGGTAGAAAAGGAGTCAAACTGTTAATGAGATCTCATCTCATATCATGTGAAAAATATTCTTGATCGTACATGTTGTTCTAATTTCCCGTTTAAAAAGCCACAGTATTCATCAGGACTTGAATCTTGCTGTTTTCAAGGACTTTGCCCAAACACCACAAAAACCACCAAATTTGCTTTGCAGGATATGCAAGAACTATATCAAGTAGTTTATGCACTGTCTTTGTTTGGATGAGTTTTATTTCAGGTAAGTTAACAAGGGACTCTGAAATCAGTATGGCAAAAAATGTTCTTTTCCCACCAATTTTGCATGGCAGGAAATTGTAGTCAGATGGCTTTTTACTGTAGTATCAGTTTTTAAATCTTTAATGAAATTACCCTTACAAGCATCCTGTAAAACTGTGAAGTGTTATCTATTCCATTTGAGTAACCGAGGTACTAAAAACTAAATGACTTACAGAAAAACTGGTGAAAAAAGGTTTAAGCTGAAATTTCTTCAGCCTTACTCTAGTAGCTTATTCACCATGCTTTCTCTGGGAAATGTGATTAAATAAAAAAATCAATAAAGATTTAGGTTTGCCAGATAAAACACAAAAGCTTGAAAATCCGCTGACAAGAATTCAGGGCATGACGCCAAGTTTTTTCTGACTACTTTGAGTGGGTCAGTTAATAGCATGAAAACAACATAATAAGGAGAAAATGAGACATCTGCTTCAGGTGTACCCGTGAGGTATGTCCTGAAGGAGTTCACTTTTACTACTCCCAGTGCTAAGTGCACATGATGAATTCCTGACCCATTAACATGAATGGTGAAATTCCCTTTACTTCAGACTGGCTACAGGTTCACCCACAGTCAGGCAGAGGTACTGCAGAACACTTAATATCAAATTTGCATCTCACTCTCTAGGAGACTGTCTCAGCCACCAATTTTAAATGCTGGTCTCCGCAGAAACCCCTAAGGCAATGTTCAAAAAAGCAGGGAGTGGCACAATTTTGATGAAATAGCAAATTAAGTAAATGTACAGTATTAGGAATAATCATCTTTGCAAAATTAAGTCAATTTTGCTCAAAACGTTTATTTTATGTATATACTTATATGCCTCTACAGGTTTTGTTCACAAGTTTAATTTTCGTTTCAAACCACACTGACCTTAAGAAATAACTTACATTTAATGTTGTTGTAAAACTACGGTCCTGAAAGTTACACACAAACTGCTGTGTTTCAAATAAATATTTCATGTTACTACAAAATATTTTTTCTGGTTTGTGCTTCATTGTTAGTCTTCTTCAGCTCATCAAGCCAAAAAGATCAATTATCTGACTAGCTTTATACAAAAAGATCAAACAAGACATAACATACATAGCTTGTGAATCTAGAAAATCAGCAGCAGCAATGATCAGTAGCTTCTGCCATGTTAGAGAGGAAACAAGGTCAACAAAGTTTCAGAACTGAGCTGAAAATATCAGGTGCTTTCTTACCGAGGGAAGATGCATCAGACCTACTGCTGTCCGGAGAGAAAGTAGCATATCATTCTTAAACAACAGTGGAAGGAAGTGTAGTCTAACTAATTTAACTTCCTTCTCTTTTTACATGCAAGCACCATAGATCAGGGGATTAGCTACATCGTTTATGAGAAAATGTACAGACCTTTAACACTACTTACTGACTATTTATTTGGTGAAAAAATCCTGTAACTACAGTTCTGTTATTGAAGAATGTGTTTTGTTCCTTTCTAGCTCTTACAACGGTCCTCTTTTCTCTTTCTGATAAAAACATCTGGTGTCTTCTAGGCCAGCATAACTACCTAATAATGCTAAAGAATTAGTAACTACAGTCTATGAGGACCTCTGTCTAAATGTCTGTAGACTATTTATATTTTACTTACCAGGGGTAAATAAAAATTTCATAATCATCACTGGGGTTTTGTGACTTTAGTGTTTTGTGTCTGGTTTTGTTTTTAAACAGACAGGGCATGGTGAAGCACTATAATTCTACATAACAAACACACGATTTGTGATTAGTTTAAATGTAACTAGTTCTAATTTATAGCTGGCCAAACATATTTCCCTTTCAGCGTAGTAATTATGGATCAATTTTCAAGAACAACTAATTGGTTTTCTTTTTAATGTACCTTTACCATATATATGTACATTACAAAGCAGTGTAATGGTAAGGAAAGAAAAGTCAATTGGAGACATTTCTATTAGAAAAAAGATGATGGTTACCCATGAATGGAATTCCCTACAGTATAAAAAGGGTATTAGGAATAGCTTAATGCAAGAGCTGTGTGATGATTAAAGATTAGGTCTGAAAGAGCATCAGAATTTGCCATCTTATAACCCTCTCTAGTAATTCCTGTATCCATGTAATATTACAAATGACTTGCAGAGAATGACTCAGGATTGATTGCTCATCATGTCTTCAGATAGAAGAATAAGGTGTCAGCAAAGATGTTAGTAGACGGCAAGTTCTGAACAGACAAAATTCATATATAGTTCAACTGTGGACTGCCTTGTCACAAAACACAATGGACACAAAACTAACCTCTCTGGTCTCTAACCTGAAGCCTGTGAATGGGAGGGAAATCCACTGGGGGTTACTGTATAAACCAAAACTACCTCTGGCTCAGGAAGTCTGCTCCACAAATTCTTACATATCCCTTGACCTCCACTTTTGGCCACTGTCAGAAACAAGAGAATTAAAGGTGCCTTTAGACTGATCTAATGCTGCCACTTTTTTACCTTTATTAGGCTCAGGCAACACTTTTATATTGGGGAACAAATAATGTATATGAACTCACGGCAACCCTGTGAAAGCGTGTGTACTTGAATTATGGCTAACCTTTGCTTCAGGAAGACAATGATGGCCAGATAAGGTAAAAAAAGGAACAAACTTTATATGAAAAGTTACCTGAACAACTGTATTAAAGACAACTATAACAACAGTGTATGTGGAAATACAAGTGTAGCCCCTATATTTTGAAAACAAAAATTCATCAAATATAGGTTCCTAGGCAGAGAGACAGGAAATACGCAAGGTTTCTAGCAAGAGCAGTAATTATTGAAAGTATGCTGCTGTTCTGTTTCTTCAGATGTATCACGTTGTACATTACTGATTTAGCCTAAACACAGTCTAATCAAAAAAGGTGCCCTAATCTGAAATAAGGCTCTGTGTGGCAGCCTGATGCATGGCAGCTATATGGCTGTTCTTGCTTGGTTATTAGTAGTGCCACCAGCAGAACAGCACTATGTATGGATTTTTAATACCATGTTGCTATGGCTTACTTTAAAAAAGCATGATATATCAGCCAAGGCACATTTTAACCTCCTGTAAGAGCCAACTGTTTTAGACCAAGCCAAACAATGAACTGCAATGTTTTGGCCTTGGTTTGGATTTTGGCCAAGGACAGGTTCATTTAAATCACTGTGTAGCTGTCCAACTAAAACAATGGTTTACACACCACTTTGATTTATATACTCCCTGAGTTTTTCAGTGGTGCTGACACCTCTGAAATTTTCATATACTTGGAATGCTAAATTGCATTTATTAACTTGCTTTTTCTTAATCACCTTTTGAGAACTTTTAGAAGTAGGCTATTGACTGCAAAGGTGAAAAACATCACAGTATAAGACTGTGTGTGGGATCAGGCTATGGCCCATGCATTTTTCCAAAATGCAGATTCTCTACAGAAAAGTTTCTAGGGAGAGAGATACAGGTATAAAGAATCCAGATGCACATAGCATTATTTAAACATTTTGAATATGTTCATATATTCAGTTAGATACATTAGCAATTACTTCCAGTCTCATGCCAATATTTGGCATAATTGGCATGCCAATTATGATGCCATTCTAAGGTAAAAAAAAAAAAAATACTAAGATGACAAATATACTCAATACCTAGTTTAACAAACCTGTGAACTACTGCCACATATTTCTGTGGCAGACTCTGTAGCAGCATGTGTTTGTCCTTGCTTTACCTACACCGAGATGATACTTCTACAAGCTAACCAGCCTTGGAATAAAGGTGCAGGTACACTGTTTTGTTATGTCTGCTGCTGCTTATTAACAGGCAGAGCCCTGACACCCACTTACACCGCAATTATAACTATAGGACCAACCTGATTTTCTATGTCATATCACATTTACAATTTGAATTTCACAGCTCTTGCCACATTTAGAAAGGTTGACATTCTGCTTGCCTCAAAGTGGCAACATGAAAGCATATATCCAGTTTTCTATTTTAAAGAAAAACAATATGACATTTGGTCAGACTTCTACAATAAGCACAAACTTATGAATAATTACTCTATATGCTACATTTCATTCAGGTGCTGTATCTATAGGAAAATAGTAGGACAAATAGAACTATCAACCTACTGGCATAGAATTCATGGGTTTAAGCTATTTATTAAAAAAGGGTAAACATTTGATTTCCCATTCATCATGAAGTCCTAAGAACATTTTACTTAAAATGCTAAAGCAGACCTCTACAAAATGCTGATTTAGAATTAACCTTGAAGACAAAACCAGCACCATTTTATAAAACTGCTGTGTTCTTTTTCTGATGAAAGCAAGTCTGTGTTCTAGCTAATAAAGTGAACTTCAGCATCACGGACGTGTGTAATCAGCATGATGGCTTTTTAATAATAAAAGAAAGATTTATGAATGGCCAAAACACTGTTGACGATTCACTTTTCCTTATTGATTTTGCTTTCAAGCAAAATTGTCCAAACAAGATCTTTCTTGTTATTTTTAATACATTATTTTTATACAGTTACACTGAAAACTGTCTAACCCATAAAATAGCTCTACAGATGTGTAAAGTTACTTTTAGAAGTAAATTAGCAAATTACATACCCCATTTCAGGGGATCCAATTTTTCACTGATAGAATACTAAGTTCTGCATTTGCTTTACTCAAATCCCCACTTTTTCCAAAAGATTGACAACATTTCTCTGTGAACTGTGTTAGCCCTGAAGGTAGTTTCAACTTTTCAGTGGAATGTAAATTATAACTTTCCATAGTAGTTTTCCTTTATGCAGGAAAAGATTCTTTTTAAAATCTGGCCAGGCCTTCAAACCAACGACTTACTCATGAATAATTTTATAACACCAAGCACACAAATCCCACTGAAGAATACACTGATTCTCGTAACTTTTTTCTGCCTCCATTTAGAGGAAAGGCAGTACCAGGAAAGTTATTTGTAAACTATGGCTTTGTATATTTTATTTTTTTTGTTTTGCTTCAGGCTAAGGGTTCCTTGGCATTTTGAGAAAAAAACACGAAAGACAGAGAAAAAAGGGTTCCTGCATCTTAAATATCTAAATAACATACACAATGATACCTGCAATATATAGGACATATTAAGTCTGAAATTTTTCTGTGTGTGTGTGTGTGTGTGTGTGTATATTTACAACGCAGAGGGCAAGAATACATTAGTGTAAAATAAATCCTGGGCAGACATTCAGCAGTACTGAGCACACACGACATCAACAATTAAGAAAAATTACCTCCGAGTCCAGTCTAAAAAATACTGAAAACTTTCAAGATGCAAGGAAATTTCCTGGCCATTTCAAAGATGCTTTATAAGGGAAACAAAACCTTAATGTAAAAATATTAACTTGGTAACTCTGATGCATTATTCTCCTGTACATAAAAAAAAAAAATTAAAACGAATAGCATCCTGTTCCGTTTTTCCAATCTGTGTTTGGACAGTGCTTTCTAATATTACAATAAAATATAGCATCAGAGCTGAGACAAAGAGTTGAAATGTTAGAAACGCTTTGGGTTTTTTTAAGCAGTCCATAAAGATTGTATTTTAAATTTTAAATGCAAATATTTTCATAGATGTTTATTGATTGTCCCTAGGTTTAAGCATCATGATTTAATGTCTTTGCAACAGTGCTGTAAATGTAAATTTATCACAGTTATTTTATTGCCTATCTCAGTTAAGTTTAACAGCTTATTTTATGAGGTTTTGGATGAAAGTAGAAAAATTAGATATTAGAATGCAAAGCATACAATGTAATTATACAAACTGTTATTTTAATATTTCTTGAATATTGTATACCATAATTTACAGTTGCATTACAAGCACTGTCTGGTTAGATATCTCTAGAAACTGAGTTTCAAACGTTTGTTCCTTTCAAATCATTTGAGGTGAAGAGGGGGCGAAGGGGAAGGGACTACAGAACATAAACGTTATACAATCATCTATGGTCATCTAAAAGCTCTTTATGGAGCGTTTGTATTTTACCAACATTTTACGTGTTTCTGGACCAACAAAGTTTTTTTGAGAGTGCTTGAATTTCACTAAAAGGGTACATTTGAATAAAGTGAAAACTATGTAATACACATAATTAAGGATTACTGTATGCTCACACTTGAAGGATTTTTATAGTTTAACTAAATGTACAAGATAAGGTAGCTCTTAACAGTTTAAGTGCTGCTTAAGTATGCATTTTGAATTATGAAAAAAACATAGATATCTAGGAACTGACAAATATATCCACTCAAAATTCATACCTTGCCTAAACTAAGTCAAAGCTAGAGAAGGTCAAATAACCATTTTCACTGTTTTTTCAACTTGGCACATTTCTATGGTAAAGCTGGTTCAACAATTCATAAATATGAACTCAAGTTAAAATTTTAGTTTTCTTTGGCTCTGCTGTTCTCTTACTCATTAAATAATTTTCAGAAGAAAAGGAGTAAAAGACTGAAAAACAAAACAAATACTAGGTATTTATTTTTATGAAAAAACAGCAATAGGCCCAAACTGAGTATCTGTACTTGTGGTCTTAAAATGAAATGGTATTAACTTTCACATGCTTCACAGTTCTTTACGAGGAGGGCCAATCTCAAAGAGTCAGAAAACAGCAACAAATAGCCCAGTTCTAATAAATTTGGTAACTCCTTTGACTCAAGCAGAATAAAGAACATTCCCCCCACCCTTTACCTTCACACATACAGGATAATTAGCCTCGTATAAATACCCAGCCTTTTGCATGTTGTCTCACTCAGTGATAATATAAACTGCAAATTACATTATCAGCTGACTTTATGAATTGAATGTGCAATTCTTGTCACTGATATACAGATTAACACATTAATATTAAACAGATCTACAGTAATTAGTACCAATTAATGTAAAGGATAAGTTAATTTACAAAGCATATCATTTGATATACAAGCCAATGTGTGGCAAACAGTATTATGCTAATTCGATAGCCCTTATTTTAAAAGTCTTATTAACTGTTTGGGTAATCCGACTGTTTAGGGGCTAAGATCACTTGAAATATTATGTTTTTCAAAGCTAGGCAGGTGTAACTACAGTGCAGTTATAGATCTAATTTCATTTTTACTGTATTAGCACTCAGAAGCTTTATACAGAAGACAAAAGACTTTGAAGAGAAATATTTCTTGAAAGCTTGTTTTCAGGTTTAAAACTTTTCCTACTATAGGTTTCAAGCCTGTAGAAATTTTCAAACTGAGATTAGTTTACTAAAGTAAATATTTTTGCTCCAGTAGTCTTTGATCTTATGTTATTTCAATAAGAATTACTACAGAGCCCCAAGTGCTTTGAGTTGACTCAGAATACACTCAAAAGTAGTTGCTGCAAGTCATCGTATAGCAGGTTTTGTTCTTGTTGCAATATAGATATTACCAAACACACTTATTTTCCCACATCTTATTAACATCAGCCAAATATTTCTAAGGTTACACATAAAGGTTTTATGTCATTCCTTAAATCACTAATTATGAGTCTATTTGTAAACTAGAATATAACCAGAATATAAACATATAACTAGAACAGTGATTAAAACCGAAGAATAATGTTCCAAAATTGAAGGTTTGCTGTAACAACAAAGGAGGATTGGACCCAACTGTAGAGAACACATACAGACAATGACAGTAGTGGGTGACGTAATTTATGACTCATCTAGGATGTAACTGTTCTTGATTATCAACATTTGTTTGGACATTAAACATGGCAAAAGTAGAAAGATAACTTACTGAAATTGAACAGACACGACACATAGATAATAACTGCATTTGTGCACTAGGCAGATTTGTTCTGACACAGCGACCCTCTAAAATCGTCAACAGAGAGTTAAAACTGCATTCTTATAAATGTGTCAACAACACGTTTTTTCTCTTCCTCCCCACCAAGGTGTTAGTCATTGTGGTTCAGGTTTTAAGACATGTAGCAGTCTGGTAATTTCAGGAGAGTTTGTAATTCCCTCATCAAGAAAGCACTGAATACCCAAGCTTTTCTTTCCTGTAGTGTGAGCAGGAGGCTTCCTATGACTGCCAAGCACCAGACTTCTGTTCTGAAAACAGACGTTTCTGGGGCTACTAATCTCTTACAACACCGAGGCATTTCTCCATATCACTATTAGTCATGCAAAATACTATGCAAAATCCCACCACCCCCTCAAGGAAGACTGCAGACTGAGTACTTAATGGAAAGGTATGACTCTGGTCAACTTTGCTACTTGTATCCTGTGTGTTAAACACAAAAGAGAACTGCTGGACAAAGAAAAGCAGGTATGGATGTTTACATACACATTAAGACAGGGGTTAAAGTCCTCACAAAAACATTCCTTCAAAAAAAGTGTGGCAGCTGTTACTACTGTTTGAACTGGAGGAATGTCCATTTTGTGATTTGTTCTCAGCCAATTGCTACATGCTGCAGTACTTCTTGCCTGGAGTATTTACATGTTTTTTGCGTGCATGAACAATGCTTATGTGTAATCCGAAATGGCTGCCAGGAGACAAAGCCATGGAGAGGAATAATATAGTGCCTTTCTTTTTTTCATTCCTGAGTATGAGAAATACAGCTGATCACTTTGAGCTTAAAAATAAATAGCAAGGGGTACTATACTTGGAATAACTGCTGGACATTCCCTGCATTACTTCTGTCTCTGTGATGCACAAAAGTGTTCCTTGGGTTGAATTAAACTGTCCATTGTATTGTCCCCAGGAACAACTAAGTTTATTCACACTAGTAACATCACATTATACTGCCTGACAGCAGAGACTCTATTACATGCCTGACAACTTCAAACTCAAGTATTAAAAGCAAATATTATGATTCACTTATTTTCAAAGAGGTGGATCTCAGTTTCTGGAGAATCTTATCTCAGTATTTTGAAATATAGCTTGAAATATTTGCTATATACTGGAAAAAAGATGAGCTAGTCCTTATAATGACATAAACCAGTGTGAAATAGCAGATGGATGATATATAGGGAAAAACGGCAATACCGTAGCACCTAAAAGATTTGTCTTCATTAACAAAGGGGAAGCAAGGGTAGTGCGGGTTATCTGAAATTGTCTAATTATTTATTTTCCTTCCCTGTCTTTTACTTAGTTGATTCTGGTTTGATATTTACTTCTTGCCTGCCATTTGAGTTTGGTCTTGAGGCAAGAACAAGTTTTTCTTACTTCCACACATTTTAAAATACTACTTTATTATCATTCTATGTAATGCTACTACTCTACCTTACCATGAACATTGATCCCATTCAAGATTTGATTTAATATTGGAAGCCTTTTAGGTTTGAAATTGTCAGCATTATAGAGGCATTCTCAAAAGAAAGCAAAAACAAGTGAAAATATTTGGAAATGAACCGTTGTATTTTATAAAGAAACTTCAAGAATAATTTGACAGAAAAGGTAAACAGAACACAGCTAATTTTAAAAATCTGTATGAGTCAGACAGAAGATAAGAAGAAGGAAGACTGGAAAAAAATATCAGCAGAGACTGGCTGCTTGAGCTAAATCCAAGCAATTTTATTTTCCTAAAGTGGAATTTTATTTGTTAAAATTTGAAAGCTAAGCTTGCTATGGTGCAATGCTGTACTGTGTGGCCCTGAGCAACTGCTGGGTTTACTGTATTGGTTGCAGAGCCTTTGTAATTATATACCTGCATGTTATTAACACACCCCATTGCCACATTTAGAACTAAGATTACTCAGTAAAAACCAAAAGGAAGCTCATTGCCACGGGGCTTGCGGGGGCAGGGGGTGAGAAATACTCTGCAAACACATTCCTGAAGGCAAGGTCTTATCGGTCCAGAACTGCTATCTTTCTCCAAGTGAGCCTGAGAAGGTCATAAGGAATAGGAATTAATGATCACAACCTGCCCTGCTCAACAATACACAATCACTTGTCTGCAATCTGTTCAGAAGCTTCAATTCAAAAAGAGAAAGACTGAGAGTGGCAGGAATATAACAGAAAGTCTACTTGGTGCTATTAGACTTCTAGCGCGCACACACACACACACAAATCCATACTATTTTTATAAGAGCAATAATAATAAAAAGAACAACTAGTTTTAGCTGCATTCATTCAGGTGGAAGCATCTGCAATATATACAAAGTCATAAAAGATACATGCTCAAATGAAAGTCACAAAATGCTGACACTATCTTAGAAATATATCAGTATTATAGACGACAAAATGTTTTATTTGTTTGTTCATAATTTACCGGGTGAGTGCTATACACTATGTTAGAAAGGAGATGTCCAGGTTGCATACAGGTTTATCCTAGTAGCTGCACTCAGTCTGAAACACTTTGCCTTAAAAGCAACAGAGTATGTCCAACAAGCTAAAGCTTCTGGAGTAAAGGGCGCTGCAAGAAGACAGAGCGAGTGCAAGTGAACTTGTATAGAACTTATGGGCTTATGTGTATATATATGTGCATATACATCTATATAGAGTAAGAACCTAGGCTATCTTCTGGGAGGAACTCCTAAGCTACTGGGTAAAAACAAAGCAGTGACAAAGTCATAGAAATAAAACATGTTAAGTTAAACCCAAACCTTTACCCTTGTATCAATACAGCTCTAGACAGTAGCACACATTAGTGATTCTTATCTTTGTAGCCTGTATTTGGCTCTATATAAAATCGCGGCCAGTACTACCTCTATATTTAATCTGAGTCACTAGGGAACTCAATAAATGTGAGTCTGAAGATAGCGCTAAATTTAATTAAAATGACCTTTAAAATTACCATTTCCACATTTCAGACTCTATCATACTGATTGATAAATACTTCTACGAAAATAAGTATTTTCTCTCTCTTTTAAAAAATCATCTTTGCGAATTTCAGGACCTTCAAAAAGTTACATTCATGAGGCTGTTTCTTAAAACAAACAACAAACAAAAAAACAACAAAAAAACTTAAGACACAATACAATTGTAGACCAACACTGTGCTTAAAGATTCCTACTTGCAGCCGTAGTATCTGACCAATTCTGCGGTTAAAAGCTGAAGTCAGTTTCCTGGAGTTACAAATCTCTGTGTGTAGTCTCATAACTCCTTGCTTTAAGCAGAAGAAAAGAATTTGCCCATTGACTTAAAAAATGAGAATCTGTTTACACCTACAAGTTTGAGCCTCCAGCAAAAAGCAGCTTTAAAAAGCATGCCAGTTAAATACTGTCTCCTAAAACTTTGCTCTTGCAGCCACCACAGCATCCATAAAAGCTTTTTTTTTCTTCCCCCCCGCCCTTAAAAAGGCTAACTGATCCCATTTTCCCAGTTTCCAGCATTTTAAAGGCACATTAAAACTGACTCAAAAATTCAGTTTGTGCCTCATAGCCATTTATGCATTTAATCTGGTACCTTCATGCATACCAAAATAAAAATTTCTCTTACATGGCAAATTCCCTCACTAATATTTCCCAGTTAAGAGGCCTGTTTATACACTAACCTTATGAGAAATTCCACCTCTCCCTTTTGTTCATTCCTCCTCTACCAAACCCAGGTTATGAGAGGACCCTTGCACCGCCTTAAAGAAAGCAGAGGATTTTCTACATTAATCAAAGAATTAAACGGGTATCTTCATTGCTTTATAAATGTTCTGCACAATATTCAAGGTTTTCTGACGTACAATTCTTAATCCAATCAATTGTAAGCTATTAAGTTTCGTAATCTCTTTGTTGCAGTGATGGCCATTAGAAAGGAAAAATTAAAGAAGAGAAGACATAAAACATGGAAGGACATATTTGGGAGCTGGACTAGCTGACCTTTAAAGGTCCCTTCCAACCCAGACTATTCTATGATAGTGTTTTGGTTTTTTCCTTTGCGACAACAGAAAACCGGGGGGTGGGTTTGGTAGCTCACACTGATGTGGTGCCATTCAGAGGGACCTTAGCGGGCTGGAAAATGGGCTGACAGAAACCTCACGAAGTCCAACCAACGGGGCGTGCAAAGTGAGGAGGAATAAGCCCATGCACCAACACAGGCTGGGGCTGCCTGGCTGGAAAGTGACTTTACAGAGAGGGACCTGGGCGTTGTGGTGGACACCAAGCTGACCGTGAGCCAGCCATGTGCCCTTTGCAGCCAAGGCAGCCAACAGCCCCAGGGGCTGTGGTGGGCAGAGCAGGTGGAGGGAAGTGATCCTACCCCTCTGCTCAGCACGGGTGAGACACATCTGAAACGCTATGTCCAATGCTGGGCTCCCCCGTAAGAGAGACATGGGCATACTGGAGCAAGTCCTGCAAAGTGATACACGGGTGATTAAGGAGCGGGTGAGTCTTATCACTGTGTATAAATACACGATGGGTGAAGTAAACAAGACAGAGCCAGACTCAGTGGTGCCCAGTGACAGGACAGGAGGCAATGGGCACAAACTGAAGCACATATATAAGGAAATAACAAATATAAGAATTTTTAATTTTTTTTTTAATGGGAGGGCAGTCAAACACTGACAGAGGTTGCCCAGAGAGGCTGGGGAGTCTCTGTCCTCCAAGATATTTAAAACCTGACTGGACTCAGCTCTGGGCGACCTGCTCCAGCTGACCCTGCCTCAGCAGGTGGTTGGACTAGGTAACCCCCGGAGGTCCTTGCCAACCTCAGCCATTCTGTGCCAAGATTCAAATCTGTGTAATGGCATTTTAAGATGAGACGAAGGATCTGTAGACACTGAAGGGGACATCAGTGCATGTGGTACTGTGGCTAGACAGCTTCCTTTCTCCGATCTAATTTAATTAAAGCTTTCTTATATTAACACTTGCTACATGGTTTCCAGTGGGCACAGAAGTCTTCACTGAAGGTCTGAGGTGACAACAACAAAGGGATTTGACTGATGTTGGAATTCATCTTCACTCACAATCTAACCTGGCAAGAATTCAGAGAACAGAAAAAGCCAATGTTCAACCTCTTCTGAAAACCTAGAATTACATGTTGTTCTGTACCATGAGCCATTATTAATCAAATTCATCTAAAAGACACCTTTAATGCTTTTTGAGTACATGGAAGAATCAGTGAAAATGCTAAGCTGCAGGAGACATCAGAATTTGTCTTCAGAAATCATGCTGATGTTTCTGATTTGAACAAAAATCACGGTATCTTGGATACAGCTTTTGTTCACAATATTTATAATCTAGGTTGCTGCTAGTTTTAATTCTCTAACTATTTGACAGTTTTTATATTCCTGTTAGAATCAGAGAATCAGTTAATTTTATAATTAAAAGTCTTATGATTTTATAGAAAACAAGAAATTTCATTTTCTTTTGATTAGATTTGTTTACCTTTCCTCTGCAGAAGTCTGATTAATGAGTACAACTGCCTGTCACAACTGAGTGGTAATTTCTTTAGTATAATTTACTTTCATTATCTGTAATTAATTAAATAGCACAAATAATACAAGGAAATTTGAGTGTGGCAATTATGAGGCTTTATTCTTTGCTGAGCTGAACCTCATTTTGAGTGTAGGGCTTCAGCATTGAACAATGCTCACACTGTTGGAAGTTTTCATAAATAAGAAGTTATATCAAACTATCAATAAAATTTGTAAGCATTCCAATAGGAATGCTGAAGACTGAACAGCTACGTAGAACAAAGGCTACACAATACATTATGAACATTCTGAACTTGTTTTTAGACTAAAATTTAAAGATCATAAAACTCTATGAAAAGAGATATAGGTCTAGAAAGGAATGCAAAAGGCAATTTGTCCATCTTCTCATTATTATACCTAACTTGTTCTTAAAAACACACAGACAGCAAACCCACAACTTTTTGAAGTATCTTGTTCTAACACTTATCATCCCTGAGGTATAAGGACTTTCATAATCACTATTCTAAAAGTTTGTAAATATAAGTTAATCCTACTCTTGAACATCATGAAGCATACTTGGTTTTCTCTCTGTTGAAATCCTTAAATATTCTGGAAGACTCATCAGCCTACCTCTGCCTTATGCTTTCTACACTAAATAAACCCAGTTATTCAAACCTCCACTTACAGGGTTCTAGACTAACATATCTTAAAGATACAGCTGAACAAAATATTCATTCTTGATGTGCTCAGTTTATGACTCACTGACTCCTACATCCTTCCGTACACTTAGCATTGCCTACTCAATACTCCCTCATGTTGTATTTGTGCTTTTCATTTCTCCTTGCCAAATGCCGTACTTCACACTTCTATTTACTGAACGTTATCTGTGTGATTCGTATCATTTCTCCAATTTATGAAGGTTAATTTAAATTGTAACCTTGTCCTCCAAATTGTTTGCAGGCCCTTCCAGGTCACTGTCATCCACAGATTTGGTAAGTTTACTTTTTCCTTCCATCATTCAAGGTTAAAAGTATGAAAGAACTGAATCCAGAGCAACTCCCTCAGGCTCTACATACGAGTAAATGTGGAAATTGAGAGAAAAGTCATTCCAAATGAATGATTTTGTTTTATTTTATAACATGCAAGCATGTAGTGCTAAAAATACCAAGTAAAATAGCAAAATGTTTTATTTCAGAGGTATTTCAACAACGTTGACATTCCATTCTTTTCCTTACAAATTAAGCTTTGGGTGAAAAAAAATCAGTATAGTTGTACATAGTATTTTAACTTTGAAAGCTAAACTACCTGAATAAAAAGGGGATTTTAACAACTTCACAGTATTGTATTTATTTTACAGCTAATTCACTAACTTAACCTCAAAATAAGTTGTAAGAAAAGATGAACACTAGGATGCACTTTTTCTGTATTTTCTCATTTTACATTGTAACCTTGCTGGGGTTCTGCTTTTATTTTGTAAGCAGAAAGTAGAAACATCTATTTAGTTACAGTATATTGATTTTTAGAAATCAAATTGTAGAGCGTATACATAAGAGGCATGAAAGGGTTTCAAACTGGTGAGATAGGAATCAATAAATATTCAAGAGAACTGAATATAAAGCAAATGAACGAAAATGACAGGTATATGCAGTATTCATTTCACTGTTCAGAAAAGATCTTTTCTTATTGGAAACTATAAAGCTAAATGAGAAACTGCTGAGCACTGATGTTACTGGGCAAATTTCCCAGAACTCCTTATTCCACTCCTCTCAAGCCTTTCCTTTATATAGGTTCATGGACTCTCTCTAGACAGCAATGAGAAAGATTTTAGGCCATAAGTAGAGAAGAACAAATGAAAATTAAATCTAACTGCTTGGGAGCAAGGATTTTTTTCATTTGCAGACAATGAAGGAAACACTGCTACCAATGAATGACTGCTTATGGATTGCTGAACTGATGAATACTTAGTACCAATCATTCAGAGCATTTCTAGAGCATTATGCAAGGGGAAAACATATACTAGAGAATCTAGTATGTATATGTTGTGGCAATGTTATGAGTCGGATTATTCACATGTATTTTGCAGACAGTTTATTAGATACTAGAAATAACATTGCCTCCAGCCTTTTTCTTAGAGCTCCTCTATGTCATTGTATTTCCTTAAAGAAGTTTTTCACGCTCCTGACTAGCCACACTAACCAAGATTTATCATCCTACCAAACAAGGACTGAAGTTTCTTCTAAGGAACCACCACCACTTGGGAGCTGAGCAGGAAGGATTTCCCAGAGCAGCGACTAGGTATCAAGGATTAACTATGCTACCTACTTTGAAAACTTGAAAACTTTCTCCTCTCAGGGTCAGCCCTCTTGCCCTGTGACTGCTCTAACTGGTGGTGGAAAGGTTACCCATGCTTCTTTTCTGGTAAAAATAGTTGGTATATTTCTTTTGTGTCCTTCACTTTCCTGTCCCTCACGAAAAATAAAGATACACATTTTCAGACCTGGTTTGAGAAATGAGCCCTTTAAGATGGTGTGGTTCTTCAAGTGTTTTTCAACACAGTGAAAAAGATGATAGACTTCTATTACCTCTTTTCACATTAAATCCACGTTAAAATTACAAAAGGAGACAAATCATTCTGCCTTCATATATCCTGCAAACTATACTCGTAGCAAACTCAGGCCAGTTTTAACCTGTTACATACTTGAGGCTATGCATTCTGTTGACATTTCTCTTGTATTATTATGATCAATTAATCATACCTCCTAATACAAAATAGTCAAAATGTTTACTCAAACATATGTGCCATTGAATTGATGAAAATAAAAAATAAGAACAACACTTGTTAAATAGATCTCAAATATAATAGAACTGTCTGAGCAACTGGTATTGTCCAGTCCCAGTTATTACAGGATGGCAAACAATATGTGCATCTATTTCTAATGCACCAGCTGAACATATGTCTGTCAGAGAAAGATGGAAATACAATGAGGCTAGGATAATTTAAATAAACAGCTGTCACTTTATGCAAGATTGCCTTTGGTGAGCTTTGATTTGTGTGTGTACAAAAAAGGAAAAGCAGAATTATAGAACAAAACAGAATTACAAAATTAAAACTTTATAAGTAGGAAGGTCAGCATACTTGTCTCCCATTTTTCTGTAATTCACAAACAACTCCAAGCCACAACCAAAGAAAAAACTTATTTGTCTATGTTATTTGTTCCTTCATTATACTACTCGCTGTCAAAGATTTCACTACACTGCCCTAGGCCTATTAAGATTCATACCGAATGCATCTGTGAACTGTGTTTGTGCTTTCAAGAGAGGAAAGAAAGGCTTAAAATCATCCTCTTTTTTTAAGGTGAAATATACTTAAAGTCAGTGAGTTTCACATTGCTTACATAGACCTGTCTTGGGAGAACCCATTTGCATTTCTGTATTTTGCATTTTAGAATGTATATATGGTTGTGTAACAGACAAGAATTCAATTAACTTTTTTTGTTCTTATTGAATGATTCCACTGAAGAATGGGGCTCAAAAACCCATTAAGACAGAAAAATGCCATGCCAGTAATGTGTGCTCTTTGAAGCTCAATTTGCCAGAATGAATAAGCAAAGTTAAAAACCAAGATCTCAAACCCTTTAAGGTCTCAAAGCACAGGAGAGATGCTTTCATTTTAAGTGTATATGTAAGCCCTGATGTGAACATAAATGTCAGATCCTGAAAAATGACTATCAATAATGTAAAAAGAAAGCAAGAGACAAGCCCATAGGGAAGTACTACATAGGGATTTTCTCCACTTTGGAATGGAGATGAGAAAATGTGCAAGATTCCAAACTACCTGACTTTGAAATTTTTTCCTGGATCTAAAGCCTCAGAGCAACATCTTCCTTTGGAGTTATGTATAGTTGAGGCAGAAATTGGTCTTTAGAAGGCACTGGTGTACGTGATTCTTCGTTCCATTTTTTTCCTTCACTAACTCTGGAGAATCACATGTTGAAATGTCCTAAAACCTCTGGAAATCTCCATAAAATTCAGGGTCTTTTAATCAAAAGAGAAATAATAACAGCATAGGAACACATGGCTAAGGAACAGTTTGAATCAGAAATCAGGCTACTGAAAATTGTCAGGAACATTATCACCAAGAAAAGATGGACTAAAGAGGAGAGAAAATGGAAGATGTTTATCAATTATGATCTTTTAATGACAGCTTTAGTTAGTTATCAATACTTACACAAATTTCAGGAGAGAAAGACTATTTTAGATCTGTGATGTCCAAAAATTCCTGCTCCCCCTGTTTTCAAACACCATGCTTTTTCTCAGTTGCCATCACCTCTTTTTCTGTACACCCAGATGAAGCCGGCAGGGAACATACTATGTGCTCCCACGGCCTATTTCGTCTATATTCTTGATGAAGCAGAACGCCAGTGCTGTGTCTATGTGTTATGTCTTAAAACCACTGAAAGGGTTTTAAGCAGCAACAACTTCAGAAGAATCGTTTGAAAAGAATCTGAACAGGAACTAACATTGCCCTGCATCATTTGCCTCAGTACCGGGGGAAACAGGAGACTAGATCTAAGTAGTATCCTGTTTATCACCACTCAGTTTCAGTACAGAAAGATGTTCCAGGAGATTTTATCTGTGAAAGCAGACCCAGATACATGAATATTATTTATATTAGCAAACGGAACCAGTAACTTCTTTGCTGCAAGGACATAGTGGCACTGAAGTAATACAAAGGATAACGTAGGCAGTGCTTTTCGTTTCCATTCCAACGGGCTTCAGAGACATACAGAAACAAATTACAAACAAACTCATTCCTCTTCACATTTCCCCAAGATATCTTCCAAAACGGGAATGTTTTACCTTAGTTATAAATATTGACAGCACTATGACTTTTAATCTTGGATAATGTTGAAATCAAGAGAATTTACAGCAATACTGCGTGCAAACTAGTGAAATACAACCTGCTGCTGATAAAACTGACTTCTGTAAGGCAAGCCTTAACTTCAGACTCTGCAAGGATTTTTGTTGTGAACCACAGAAAAGTATCAAAATCTATTTGTTTGCATTATTGGATATAGAGTCACATACTTCACTAAGGAAGTTCTGCAAAAAGAGCTGTAAATGGGTAACAAAATACCATGTCTGTTTATCAAACCATACCTAGCAAACCCAGTGATATTACACAGTATGATGAAGAATATTAATTCAGGAGAGGAAAAAAAAATGCTTACTATAAGCCTCAGCTAAATTTGTACCATACTAAGGGAAGAGAAACTGTTTCACATAATTAGATTAAAGAAGAAATTAAAACTCGCTGGTAGAATGACAACAGAATAAAAAGTTCGGACAGATAATGAAGCATGCAAAAGGGTGTGATGCTCCTCTAGAAAAACTACTATTTCTAGCACATTTTCTGGAAGAAAAAATGAGAATCAAAGCAGATTTCTGTCAACATCATACAGTAATTTTAGGGTTATGAACAACATCAGAGTTAATCTGTTTGCATGAGAACCCCAGCTTCTTGGCACTGCATCTTTTGCTGGCAATAAACACAAAAAAGCTCCAGATGTCACAGACTACATTGGGATTTGATCGTGAAAGGCAAAGCAGATACAACAAATAAATCAGAGTAGTGGTGCGAGTTAACTCAATAGATAGGGTGTTCGATAGCAAACTAGTAGTGTTAGGGTTTTTGGAATAAAGCTCGTGTCTATACTAGACCTTAAGCAGTCAATCAACAAAATGACATTTTCCCTAAGCAGCAGTAGTACATAGACATGTCCTGTCCTCCATGAATTCTTTGCACAGGCTTCTTAACAAGCCTACACTATTAATGCATCACATTTCACAAAAGCTTACTTGAACTCAGAAACAGAAACTGCTATGGCAAACCGTGATGCTGTATTTCTACATCTGTGCTTCATGGGAGAGTCACTCCCAATAATTAGCGGCCTTAATTATATGGAAAACTGATATTTAGAGAGCCTTTTAGAATTCAGTTTATTTCTGTTTATTTTGTGATTATTAGCAGACCAGATAGCAGCAAAATAGATTTAATAACTTCACAAACTTCTACAGTTATATTTACTGCATGACCAGTCAGTGATACACACTTTAACCTTTATGATTACTCTGGTATCATCAATGCACTTGAGCTATGTTGAAAGGAACATGAACTGATCATATCAAACAGAAAATTAGGGCAGAGATTCCATCATTTGAGCCAAAGCAACTACATGAAACCAACACACAGAATTCTTAACCAAAACAATGGGGAGATACTGAGCTATATCTTGCCAAATAACGACAGATATTGAGGTTATAGAATTGGCTCATAAATTTTAAGTTTGTGTTTCTGAAAAACAACACAGGTTTAAAATGTTACTGTTTGAAAGCTAAGTCCAACTTTCCTGTAGACACAGCAGTTTCCCCATCAAAATTAAAGGAAGATTATAAATGAAAAAAAATAAATAATTGAAGTTCTTTGATGACAGGTAATAGTCTCATTGCAGACAAAGTTTAAACTGCTGGTGGGGAAATAAAAATTGTTATAAAGAGCTTCTACAAAGTTCTATAAAAATAGAATTGCTGTATTCTTTGAGCCCATGGTTAGATTTTTAATCCAGTACCCAGACGCTTTAGATTTTATTTAATTTGATTTCCGGATAAACAAACAGATACTCAGTGTGATTTTATATTAAAGAGTTTGATTTCTAAATTTTTAATCAGTGATTTATATGAAAGATTACTGTTAGCTATAAAACAACAACAAAACCCATGAGCTTGTTAATAAGCACATTAAAATTTCTATGATTCAGTTAAGGCTTGGTAGAAAAGTAGGAAAGTATAATTGCACACAACATTGAGACTAAAACTGTATCTCTGACTTTGTTAGATGTCTACTATTAATATCTATGTCCAAGGTAGTTCCTTGAATCTGAGAACTATGTTTTCATCATACAAATATGAGCACATGAGAAAGTGCCGAGATATGGACAAAGAGGATTAAGGAACAAGATTCATAAAAATTATCTGAAAGTTATCTGGGTCAATTAAATATCCTCCATCTCGCCCAGAAATACAGTCTGATAGATTCCTACCAGTTTAACATCAGAATCCATGAGAGGGCCCTCTGAAATTTAGGTTCCTTTTTTTCCCCACAGACCTTTCTTTTCCCCCGTAAAGCACAATCTGTGCAAATAACAGTGCGCAAAATAAGCTTCCTCTGGAAAACCCTTTTGATCTCCAGAATTCTTTTTCCTCACAATCAACATTCCTGATGGACAACATGTACATCATGCTAGTATCTTTACATTTCTTTCTCTAGTATGGGCCTGTAAACCTGCACCTATCCTCACCTACGATGGCAAAGGATTTCTGTCATGTTTCTCTATTAGGCGATAAGGATGTTCCTGTAACATTCTTAAAAGAATACACGTTTCCCTATATTATAAAACAGCTAGCTTCCTACTTCTGACTCAATGGCATGCAGTGAGGCAGAAAATAGCCATGTTCTTACAGATTACTAATAACCTTCAGCCAACTTGAGAGTGCATACCTTGCCTAAATGCTTTCTTTTTGGTTCGTATAAGGACAGCTCTATATTCACAAGGTCGCATGGACATCACCAAAACCATTACTTTTTCCTACAGGTCTTACTGGTGAATCTACAGTTGAAGTTGTAAAGAACAAAAGTTAATTACATTTTCTTCATACTTAATAGTATTTCACAGTTATATATAGTTTTTATGTAAAAGGGAATTAAAAGGCAGTTTCAATTTATACACATTCAACTGTACTGTAAGTTTATCTATTACCCCTTTTTCAGATTTTCTTACAAAACTGGAATTTACAGTATTTGGAGATCTCCTTCATTTTCAAAATCATCTTTATTTTCAGGCTATCCCATATGTCTTTCTAGAAATACTGGACAGTTTATCGTCCAAGACAGAAGGTTGCCTCTGTTTGAGCTGGGTGTGGCAGGTTACATGCAGTGTCAGTCTCAAGGCAGCTCCTCTTTATCTACCATAGCTGTAAGCTACATACCATTCACTGTAAGCAGGGAAATGGCCTCACGTCTGCTGTGTCAGAGACCTGCTTTAACAGTCCACCAGCAAGAAATATCTAGGAGGTGCAGCCTTCACTCACTAACAGTTTAGGAGAAGGTTGTGGCAAGGGTATTACAATATGTAAAACCATGGCCTTCTTTCCACTGAAGAATCTCCTTGTTTAAAAAGCAAAAGAGCACATTGTATTAAAGGTTAAGGATAACCGCTGAAAACACAAGAGTAGAAAGAAAAATTAAAATAGTGTTTGTGACCAGACTTCAAAGCCTCAGTGAAAAGCAGTGAATAACTGAGCTATATTCATATGTAAACATTTATACACCAAGGAGCTTCAGGGATATTTTATCTTGATACTAACAAGTTGATTCACTGCAGCAGACTCCTTTCCACACTGTGCTTTTTGTAGCCTACTTATAGCACTGCAAAGAAGGTGCCTTTTTTTTTTTTAAATAAAAAGTTTCATTTCATAATGGTAGGAAGCAGCAGTTCTCACCTCCAGAGTTTTGATGTTTCATAGTACTAATTCCCCCGCCTCGTGCAAGACCCCTGCACAATCAGCACAGCCTCGGACCAGAGCCCTCCCCCACCACGTTGCTTTGGGAAACACCTGGCAGCCGCAGACTGAACAGCCTCCGTCCCCCTTCTGTGAACCCCTTCACTCAGGGGCAGCTCACCAGCAGGCAAGCTACAGCTCATGTTGAAACGGATTTGTAAATATACCCTGCTTGGACATATGACCTACGAAAATATGTCCTCCGCGCCTGTTTTTTTAAATCTTACTCCTACAATCTGTTTAGCAAAAGACCTGTTATTTATGATTTCACGACATGAGAGAATTCTCCAGTTCCCTTATGATCTATTTAATTCACCTGCATGAAGATATCCTATAGAACATGAATAAGCAGTGATTTACTGTACTTACTGGAAGTTACCTCAAAAACCTTAAAGATGTTTATTTTGTTATTTTCCTTTCGATTTTATTATTTCATCACCAATGTTGCTAAAGTAGCCATAAAATAAGCATAAACTAGACATGAAGAAATAAAACAAATAGAAGTAAATTACTAACTGACCCTAATTATCAACAATTTAATTTTACCAACAAAAATTACCTTGTTGATGCAAAAAGAAAGCAAAAGATTTCCTTAGCAGTCTCACACTGCTAAATAAACATTGCGTTCCCATCAAGTAAACCTCAGCATTCTTCTCATATAAAGTCCTAACTTTTAAAGCACCTGTGTGTTGGAAAAACTTTGGCAAACTTCATTGAAGGAAAATACATTAACTTTTTTTCCAAATGTGAAATAGACAACGTCGCTACTTTAATAAAAGAAGTAAACCTATGCATTAAAGTTTTAAATTTTCAGTAATATGACCTTTTTGAATTCTCTCTTGTTTTAACAGGGTTTGCACTTTTCAGTAAAACAATTCAGTATTTCTCTACAGGTGAATGTAGTTTCTAAACTAGTAAAATTTTAATGGCTTCCTTTCTTCAGAGAAACAAAAGGTGCTGTGTTTAGGCTTTTCTGATAATAAATTTACTATAAAGATGAAAGCAAAATATAAAAGTTTTTAAATTCAGTTTTCAGATTAAATTGAGAAACAATTTCTTTTAACACCTTCATGAAAGAAGGACATAGGTTGCATTTAAACCTACATAGGAGTACAGTAGCTAATGTAGGATTTTAGTATAGGGCAGGTGGATGTGCACCTTTACGACTGAAAATAGTTTAAAACCAGAATTTACAATTCCATTTCAATATACACTGTACTTAATTGTACAAGATTTATCATAATACGGAGCATATGAAGAAAAAGCAAGGTTTTCATCCCAGTTAGCTTTAGATTACAGATTTTGATTTCAAAAGGAGTTCTGCTTTAAGCAGATCTGCACATACAGGAACTTCATGCAAAATATTAGAAATACAATTCACCCACACATTCAGAGTGGGTAAGCCTCACTTATTTCTATACGTCAATACGGAATATGCCTGCAAACAGAAGCACACTTGTGCAGAAGGTATGGTACACTACAGCTGTAAAATAATGACCTTGCTGGTGATCACGCCTGTAAAATTTCCAATCTGGGCTATATAGAGGTGTTCAGATCTACCGATCTTTGCCTTTCTCATGCAAGCAATAAATCCTGTATGTGTCTTGTCCTTGCTCCCTCCTTATACGCATATAAAGCAAACCTTCTGAAGCTCCATTTCTTGTGTACCCTAATGGAAAATATTCTTCCTCTCTACTGTCAATATACAAAAAAAATAGATGCACAAGTACAGGAATTTTTCAACTGAGTGTGTATTTTTTTGATAGCTGACCTAATTATTCGATTTGATTAATCACATTTAATAGAAATAGCCTATTACTTATCAATATTTGGGAGTAATATATATGAATTCCTTCCTCTTCTCCTGCAGAAGGAAAGACAACAAACAACATAAGTATTACTACTTTTAGATTGATAGACTGCTATTCCTTGACGCTGTGCTCCTGGAGGCAGAGATGGCCATTTACTAGAAATCCAGACCTTTATGCTTGCCTTGGACCGATAAATGAATGCTATTAGTACATTTCGTATGTGATTAAATAATCCTTGTTATAGGCGCCGTCCTTCCACCTTAGGTTTAGGCTGAAATGTTGAAGTAACTTGAGCTGGTTTGTATGCCAGCATTGTGATTTTAAATTCATTTTGAATCAAGTCTATAACTATCAATCAAATAGAACATAAAAGGAGATTGCCCAAGAGTAGATGCTATGACAGCCCAGATGTATAATTACTAATGTATTTAGCAACACCCTGCAAATCTGTAATAAAGATCAATGGCTTACAGAATAATTTGGCATCTAAAGCCCAGAACTCTGATTGTATTGTGTTTGTAAACATGTTTTAAGCTGTTGATAAGATAAGGTCTGTCAAGCAGAGGAAATTGTAGTCACTGTGGCAAAGATCCCCGAGATAGTTAGCATCAGAAGAGAAAATGATATGCCAGCTTCTCAGAGCATTCCTGCCATTTGTGACATATGCAGCTGTACAAAACTGGCTTATGGGAGATCCCTGAACTAGTCAGGGTAGACAGTGCCATTCAAAACAAAAATCCCAGAGGTGACGTTGTGGGTAGCAGCAGGATAATTCTAGATGTAGGAAAAATACATATTACTAAAAGCAATAGTTATTATCTTGTCATGAGGCCACTGCAATAGTAGATTAGACATTTAGTTTACAGCTATGACCACAAGTCATCCATTTCAATTTACTAGCAGTAGTTTGATTATTACATAGTACTGAAGACCTGTAGAAATCCCCATGAACCACGTTTGAAATTACTTACCACTGTGGATTCTTCTGCTGCTATCTCCTCTTGATGGTAAATTATCAACATTGGAAATATTTGGAAATTATTCAGCAGTGGGGAACATTTTCCCCTGGGCCCCAAGCCACAGCTGTAGAGGGTATTGTGACTGATCTATCCTAGGGAACAACTATGGAAAGTTACCGTCATTTACAGACACCTTTTCCATGGAAGATAATCTTCCAGAAAACCCAGGATATGCTGGATATTTCTCCTAGCAAAATGAAGATAACCAAATGAAGCAGTAACATTGCAAAGCTAATTTCAAAGGGTCCAAATTCCACCTATTTTGTGTTTCATTTTGTAAATGCAACAGAAATGGATGTTTTCCTAATACTATCATTACAATTCACAGAGTAAATTTACAAATGGATTTCTAGATAAACAAAAAATAAAGTTTACAGAACAATATCATAATAAAGGGAAAATAGGGTAACAGGTGTTTGAAAATCAGAAAAATCCTCATTCTTCTGAGGAGTGCTAATTATAAGTAAAATAATTATTTTCATCCATAGTTTACAGAGGGAGTAACAGATATTATGTATTTCTCTTGCAGATCCATTGAAGCAACTAATCTACATTTTGTCTGACCAGATTATCATTAGATCTGTATATGTTGTAGGTTTGAACCGTATGAACACACAAACAAGAACTTTTATATTTGATAGAATATAGTAGTAAACACTTTCATGACAACAGTGGTCCACCTAGCTAAGTCATAGTGATTTAGAGGGTAAAGAATTTTTTTCTATAAGAGCGTATTTATTCACATTACTTATTATATAGGAAATTTAAGTAAAGGAGCAAATAGCCAGTCAGCAATGGAGCCTGGAAGAAATGTGTCATGTTCACAGTGTTAGTAAGTCTTATTAATTCACCAAGTTCAAAACTTTAATATCATTAATCAACGATAATTGATTTCTTTGTCTGTGTCATAACTTAAAAAAAAAAATTAAGGGAACCAGACATGCTCTTTTTGAGGATGGGGTTTTTGCACAATCTTGGGGTCATGCTGACAAAAAAACCCTAAACATTCTTTACCCAGATGTTGCCAGAACTGCTCCCCCTGCCTTCAGCCAAAAAAAAATCTGCAAGTGTTCAAAATATTCTCATTCTTTTCACAGAGTTAAGTAAGGAAAGGAAATACAATCAGACACTGCATGCTCTCCGACACTGTGGGAGTCCAGAAAGCCGTACAAATAAAGGTTATTTTGGTTGTACAGGTGATTCCCCTGACAAAACCATGTTTTGCTACTAGTGCATGTCTGTCAGTAATACAAAAGCCTGGCAGCAAGACAAGTTAACCCTGCACTCCCATGCAGCAGTAGCTACAAGGTCCCCCAAGATGCCATAGCAACTTCGGTGAGGTTATTTCTTACAGTAGCAAGAGTAAGTAGACAAAGAGCAGCTGGTGCTGAGGACACTAGACACTAGACTTTTTGGGAAGCCATGATAAATTAAATGCAACATTGCTCATGCTAGTTCACCTGGTCTAGGGACAACCTAGCCACAGGGCAGATTTGCTGAGACAGAATCTTTTCTTTAAGCAGAATGTGAGTTAGCTTCAAGTCCTATCCATTTAATTACGTGTTTCTATAGCCTTCATCGCAATACTATTTGAACACCTATGAAGTCTGCCAGTGGTGGAACATGCCTCTGGTGGAGCTGTCAGGATCAGAAAAGAATGCTAAATTAACTAGGTTTTAAAACTGATAGGAGGAGAAAGGTACCTGAAGGTCTATTGCTTTTCACTAATTCCCTTAGATCTTAAGAAACTCATTCTTCAGCATAATTCTCATTCTGTTTGACAGTAACTGACCCTGCAGCTACTCCACCTTTTGAATTCATCAATCAGATTCCTTTGCTTCTCAATGGTTGCTAATCCTGTCTCATATTTCAGTTCCTGTACTGTCCAAACACCCCTGAATTTAAAAGCTTACAGATAGGTCATAAACCATCAGATTCTGTAAGAGGTTGCCTCATTCTTTGCATGTTAAAAGCCTTCAGCCAGCATGGGGAAATGCTCTTCTTTCAATGCAAGGAAAGAGACAGAAAAAAAAAAATCCAAACCTCTTAGAGTGTAAACTAAGATAGCTGTTAACAACTATTCAGTATAGACACATCAGGTTCTGGGTTCTATGGCTAGAAATGACAAATTTGCCATGTAATTGCTGATCCCAATCTGGAAGTGTATTTTTAAATACTTGTATTTTAATAAAACACAACACTTCTATATCACACTTATACAATTCTATCAGCTTTGAGTAACAGCTTCATCTGTTTTGTGGGCTATTTAGTTTCGTTGCTCAGAGGCAGTGAATATTTAACTTGGAAGAGAATAACAAAATAGCCTGTATGTCTTGTAACAAGTTAAGTGCTACCAGAATACAAGCCTGGTAGATCAAATCTAACTCTAAACATCAGGTCTTCACACAAATGAATGTAGAAGAGGAAAACTAGAAGCCTGTCCTCTTGTTGACACTTGAAAGAAATTCCATGGAACAGATAACCAGTCTGAATACTAAGGAGAGCAGACAAGGATGAATATATCCTTCTACATCCTAATCCAATGACCATGAGTGCTGCACAGCAGGAGAGGTATGGACCACAGGGAGTGGCTGGGCTCACGTGCTCTCCCCTAAATAGCATCTCATTCTGCCACTGTTAGGAGCAGCATACTGGTGTACCCAAACAATTCATCTCATCAAGTAGAGCATTTCTTGCGTCTTCCAGTAAATTGGTACAATTACTTACGCCCCATCCCATAAGGAAACAGTAAAGATTGCACAAGAACTGTCACTATAGCTAAACATTGTTATTAAAAAACTGCCTTAAATTGACAAATTACTTGGTAGAGAACAAATCAAGAACTAGTACAACTTTGTCGTCAACTCATTAACTAGAAAAAGCCTTACAAAAGAATATTCTACATTTGCATCTTCAATTTCATGATCCTCCCTAAATGACAGGGCTAAACATCAGCGTTCTGAGATTAGTTTGCATCTATAAATATTTTTCTGTTCATTAACATTTTCATCTGTGTCACCAAAGGTTAGATCTCCTACTGATGAAATCAGCTTTTTGTACTGTGGTCTAATAAAAGCAAATTTGTACATAGAGAATAAAATAGTTCATCAAAATAAAATCCAGTTTTTCTCACCAGCAAGTAACTTATGTTCTTCTATTGAGTCATTAGAGCATTCTACAACTCTTCTTCTCTGGTTATGGGCAAAAAAATAGACACATCTGACAATGCAAAACCTCTTTACTGTCTGTGCTGTAAGCTTTACCTCTCCCTTTGGTAACATGGAAGACTCCACTTTCCCTAAGTGTTTTCCCTAAGCTCTTTATATTTGATTGTTTCTTTTGTTTCTTTCCACTGTTTTAAATTCCCCATCTGATCTTAATTGACAACACAGGTTATGGCAGTGGGAGAAGAGAGAAACATATAATTATATTAAGAAAGGAAAGAAGAACATAACTTGGGGAAATAAAAACAGATATAATTTCTTGTTAATCCTGGTGAAATGGAGGTGTCTTAGGAGAGGTAAACACAACTCCAGTACAAAATTATATCCATGATATCACAGATCAAATAAAGCAAATGACCTGGGATTCAAATTAACACATCTATGCAATTTATTTATCCAACTAGTCTATTTAAGCAACAGATAGTTTATCCACTTTTCAGTATGTGGAAAATGAAAAACTGAATAAATAGAAGGGTTTTTTTTCAGTAGAATTTTTTCTTTTTTTCTAATTTTAAACTGATTAGTCAATCAGCAACCAGGATTTTAGATTGTTTTAGGAAGACGCAGCTGATTAGTTTTTTCCAGAAACTCTGCAGTCATTTCCCTTACAACAACTTTTTTTTAAACCAGCAATAAATTACTTTTGTTGTTGTTACTAACAATAAGTGTGGTAGATCACATTAAGACAATATACCTTTATATTAGAAATCATCATATTCCGAAGAAGACTAAAACAATAAATCTGAAAGAAATGTTATTATAACTATAGGTGTCCTGGTTTCGGCTGGGATAGAGTTGTCTTCCTAGTAGCTGGTACAGCGCTGTGTTTTCAGTTCAGTATGAGAAG
>JAVKLA010000039.1:20206205-20230434 GCA_034782735.1 Sagittarius serpentarius | reverse complement strand
TCCCACTGGGTGGGGGGGGAGCGAGTGAGCGGCTGCGTGGTGCTGTGTTGCTGGCTGGGGTTAAACCACGACAATAGGTTTTAATTCAATATGACCACAAAAGACACTAGTATTATCCCCTCATGAGGTAAATTACGGAAGGGGAAAAAAAAAAAAAAAAAGATTCTGCAGCCACATCTACATATATATTAAGTAGCGCAGTCCAACAGAAGATTTGCAGAACAAAACAGTGCTGAGAACATTGTCCCATAGACAAAGACGACAGTTATATAAGTACGTCCATAACAAAGTTTTGAACTTTGAATTATGACTAATAAAATCTCTCCCATGGATTGAATGTCCTTTTGTAGTTGGAAAGCGCTGAGTCCATTCTTGGATCACATCTCTTGTTTTAGTTGCATCCAAAAAACGAATGGTTCATGCACTCAGATTGCTTTGCAACCTGAGTAAAAGCCCAGTTAAGTGGGGAAAACCAGCAGAATTGCTTCAAAAGGACACTCTCAATCCCACTGACAAGCTAACTTAGATGTAGCTACTTAGTCCATAAGACCAGACTAGATTTAACAGAAAATGCACAAAAGCTCAGCTGTCATTTCCTTAACACTGTCACTCCTGGGATCCAGTCCTCCTACACAGCATCCTAAGGTGCACAGACTGCTGGATGCAAATGTTCTCTAATAAGTGAACTTACTCTACTCTTTGCAGAAGGTGCAGAAAACCAGTGTCAGTTACCATCTCAGTCAAAGTACTAACAGCTCCGGTAGTACACAGTGAAAGGGAACTATTGATTTCCTGAATGAATGTGCTTTTTATTTAAGCACAAATTTGCACATGGCAAGTGTTATTTTAATGCTAACGGAGCTACAGACTTCTCACAAATTCTCTCTGTACATCTCAGTTTCCCTTTACACCAGGGTGCTAGAAAAGATTATTCTGGTCAAGAGCTCTGAGGTGGTGTAAGGCATTATTTTTATTGAAAATGATAAATGCTGAATTTGTATTTTGAATCTGTGCACATGAAGAGTACGGAAAGAATACAAAAATGCGAAGGAATACCTAGTAGCATGCCAAAGTGCAGCTTCACAGGCAAACTACTGTCTTTCAGTGAAGAACTGTCAGATACACGTATAATAAACCACAATTGTGTTCAAAGCTAATGTTAATATGGCTCAGTGGGAGACTAGTTTTAAATGTCATATTTTCAAGCCCTTCTCTAAACTAGCTTTCCTAGAGAATACTTCAAGGGAACTGGCATTATAATGAATTCCTTAGGCCTGATTTTCAGAGCTATTAAGTGCACCTATGATCACAAGTGCAATAGCAGATACAGACAGATATGCAGGCTTATCCTATCTAGATAGACAGGTTGTATAAATACTCTATTTAAAGTATTCCCACCCAAGTGGAAAGGAAGTAAGACAAATCAGCTTGAATTAGGATGAAGATGGCAGGATGACAACATATCTCCTTATCTATCTGAAGCAAGCTAATTCAAAATTATATGAAAAAAAATCTGCTTATTTTAAGGTATGTACACCTTTGCATCCAACTACTATAAACACATATTACCAATAGATAATAGGAATAACAAATAAAATAATGAGTTTTGGTTATAATGAAAGGACAAATTATACAATTTATATTGTATATATACAATTGCACATACTTTTGAAAGTTCTGATTTTTGGTGGAACACACATTCTCTAATGGAACTCAGAGAACTTGTCTACTGCTGTACTAGAGCAAACAGGTAACTTAGAATAATTTGTTCATGTTTGACATATCCACCCTGGTATTGCCTAGACAACATGCATACAAATTTAAAATCTTATTGGCATAAAAGAGCTTCACCTGTATCTCTCACTGTAATATATTACATTGTTTTCTCTCGCAGGTTACTCCTTCTTTCTCTCCTGTTGGCCATTTGGTAGCTGCAACAGAGGAACAAAGAAAAATATCCAGTGCTTTGCACTGGCTAAGAAGACAATGCATAAGACTGAGACGGAAAAAGAGGGAGTTTCATAGCAGAGGAGCAGTAACTGAGAGCCCCTGGCCCCAAGTGCTCTGATTTTCCTTTAAGTGGAGCTTGATGAAACAGAAATCCTGCTCAGAGCTGTTCATCACAGCTGGAGTAAACAATTGAACATGAGCCTCCTAGATGTTTAGTCAACAGGGAGCTGTCTGCCTAACATGTGCTTTAGCTGAAAAATGTGAGATCTCAGAGACCTAAATACATATCTGTTCAGGATGTGGGACATCAGGACCATCTGACATTTGATGAAAACAGAATCCATAAAAGCTCATTATTTAAATTAAGACCTGTAAGTGTAAAGGCAATAATTAGCACATTTGGAGGCCTATATGTTTTCTAAATATGAAAGATACAGGTATCCCACCCTGCCCCCCAGCCAAATTCCTGCTAAAGAAAACCAAGAAGAGCTAAAGAACACCTAAAGAACAGGGAGACAGTGACAATCATCCTCCTAATCAAAGGATAAGGATAAGGATAAGGATAAGGATAAGGATAAGGATAAGGATAAGGATAAGGATAAGGATAAGCAAAAGGATAGGCTGCAAAGCAAGTTGTTCTGAGTAGGATATTCCCCATTGTTCCTCAGTGTAAATAAGACTGTTTTCTCCTCAAATGTCACAGCATATTAAGTGCCAGGAGAGAATTATTTCAGCATATGATGAACAAAACAACACAACCCCAAGGAACAAAGTCACAATGTGACAAACCTGTCCATGAAGCGAATTACAGTTCAAATTCCAGATAATTCAGACTCAAGACTCCTACAGTATGAATACTACTGCATAGGCAAAAAACCCATGACATTTAACACTTTTCTCATTTGTTTTGATACACTCGAGCCATTGGTAAATGAAGGTCACAAAAACTTTTTCAAGTATCCCAAGAAATGTAACAAACCTGGGCATCTCCAAACCTTCTCAATCCAGGTTTGTAGTGGAGAGTTTTCTTTCTGAGCACAGTCCCATAAATACAGGCAAAAGAAAAGCCAACACTGCTAGTACTGCCCATTCTCATGTTTCTCTTTTCAGGACACTATCATGAACTAAAACTATTCCTGTGTCTTACTCTGACAATACTGCAGGTAATTATCTCCATAGTCTTCCATCTTTTTGATACTGTGCTTCAAGATGCGATATCCATGTCAAGGAGTCACAGACCTCCTCTACTGACAAACTTTGCTAAACTATATACATACCAGGATTTCACAGACTACAGCTTATAAACTTATCCACAAGTTTTGCAAAGAGGGATGGCATAAGATAAATTCCTGAATGGTTTGAAACTATCTTCAGCATTCTAATGCTCAACCTTCGTATTTTTGCACAGAACCTTATGAAAACTATTACTTATAGTATTTAACTTGTGTAAGAAGAAATTGAAATTGCTTTTTGGAGGAATGAAAGGGCCATATAACTACTAAATGCCTAACTGTAATGTTTTCCGTATGCTTATTGACCTAGAAACAACAAACTAAAATTCACTTGACATGCCATGCTTTATTTATTCATTTAAGAACACAGTTGTGTCATGCTATTCAAAACAAAAAATACTTCCAAAACGTATTTGCGGACTTACTAATCTCTTCCATGAACATGATTAATTATGAGATGGCTAAGTCCTGAAGTAGTCCAAGCAACAAATAAAGCATACTACTGATGACAAATTATGAATAAATGTCCTCTCTGTAATGTACCAAAATAGACCACAAGCACAGTTGTTTCTCTCACTGATCATTAATTCAGACCAAATTTAAGTATGAATGCTAATTAAAAATCTGTTGGTCTTCAATGCTTTATGACAAAAAAAGCAGAGCCAATGGTTGCACTGAACTAATTTTACTGACAAATGCTTGGCATCACAGTCTGCTGAAACTTCAGATTTAGTGAAAAACTAACAGTATTTTGATCAATTCTGAAATATGCCCAAACACTTAATTTTGTAAAGCATCTGTTACACACTGACTCTTCAAATGCTAAATATTTCAATACATGTTCCTCTTCTCTTGAGAAAGTTCAATTTATAATATTCAAAATCTTGCATGACACCCTGAGAAATATGGGAGACAGATGCAAAATTTATTCTGTGAGATTATCTTTAAAGCTAAGCTTCTCTTGAAAATGCTTAGTTATCTTTTAACACAATTTTACTTATCTGTAGTAAGAAAGCAGAAATTGCTGGATATTCTATTAGTTATAATTATTTATATACTAACAGTAAGTTATGAAGATAATTGCATACTCATTTCAGTGTTTCAGTTCTCCACAGTCAACTCCCAAGTAGAGTTCTTAAGAAGCCTATATTATGGTATTTGCACAGAAAAATAACAGATGTGTTCTTACCTGCAGGTCTACAAAAAGATGAAGGGGCTCATAGTTCACAAATGGCAAGCACAAAGGCTAGTGGAAGTGGACACAACTCCTGCAGTTTAAGTGTGCTATTACAGTATGAGTTTTCACAGACACTGTAGCAAATTTCATCCCTACAGAGAAGAATTCTTAGCAGAAGGCTAGGCTTTTACTTATAAGTGAAGCTATAGCAACTTTTGAAGTTCTAAGGATAGCACCAATCCATGCCTTTCATATCACTTTAAACGTGCTTTGTTGAAGATAACAGAAGAAAGTCTCCTGAGACTATGTAGTCTCACATGTGATTATTATTCAGCAGCATATACTTGCCTAGATCCTACTGTACGCTGTGTTATAAATCAGTATTAGTATTCTGCTATATGACACCTTCTGAAAACTGTGACTGGATCTTAGGGGACAGTCTTTTCTGTAAATGATTTATTCTGAGTTACACTGCTTGCTTTTCTGTTCTCAGAAAGCGCTATAATGGCTAGACCCTTGTGGAATGTTGCTTGATAGGCCTTAGATTATTTTGATCTCTTTGCTTTATACCTATTATCTTTGTCAATACTCGAAAGGTAGTTTAAAAAAAAAAAAAGGTGCTTAAATAAAGTTTAAAAAAAAGTATTTTCCTTACATATTAATAACACCTTTGTAAAATCATCTTTTTAGATGCCAAAGTTTCACCTTATAAGAATATACACCTTTTAAAGAGATTTAAAAAAATTATTTAACTAATTTCTTAATTATTTTTCCATTCCTGGTTATATTGATTACACCCCAGTGTACTGCCCTCTGCGATGAACTAACTGAGAAGTAATAAAAAAAGTTAAGTTCTGATCTTACTAAACTTATGAACAATTATACATCTCCTCTGGACCAACCTTTATAAAAATTCTTTTTATCTGTAGGCTTGGCTTCTGGTTTTCTGTCCTTTTTCTCCAATTAATTTTGAGAGACACTGAGAACTTTCTATTAGAAACAGTAAAGTGGAGAACTGAGGTCACCACTGAGCCTTTGACTCAATTTCAGTGCCACATTAGCCCGGTTCTCAGCTTGGTATTTGATCCTAATCTCCCTGGCAGTCACACTACCTACAAGATGGCTCAGTATCCCTGGAAGAAGCAGAGAAAATTCCCAAATAGGAATCCTTTAGTCTTAGTCCCCTATTTTCTGCTACTTTTTAGCCAGCTTTTGGTTGGAGGGGAGAAGAAACAGTGCTCACTTTGCCGGGCATCAGTCAGTCCTGGGAAAAGGCAAGTACTGTCACAGCTGCCTACCAGCTGGACAGGACCACCGCTGCATGCGCATTGGGACATGGTTTAGTGGTGGACTTGGCAGTGCTAGGTTAACGGTTGGACTTCATGATCTTAAAGGTCTTTTCCAACCTAAACGATTCTACGATTGCTCCTCCAACCCCTTTCACTACAGGATTCTGCTAACTGCTTCCACTTTCTGCTGGATGGGTGGAAGAGAGGAGATGATTAAATGCAAAATTTGATACCTTAGTTTGTTTCCGAGTTAGTTTGTTTCTTGCTAGGAAAAAGCAGTCAGTAACGCACTGTCGGATGGTAGCTGAGTTAGGAAGAGCATTTGGTGCCTGCTCCTTAACATGACTAGCTGTGTCCCAAATTGAGTAGGCAGGTCTGTGGGCTAAAGTGAAATTCAATTCAGTCTTGGGTCAGGCCAAGACTTGAGCCACATTTGCTTTGTAGGACATCATAGTCTTAGAGCTTGCTCACCCACCAGCACTACCCCACCAATGACTGCATCAACATACCAAAGTTCCATGAGTTCAAGCCCTATAGGCCGTATAGACACAGTAATTGCATTTGATACCACTAAACTTCCATCAGGCTAGAAGAAAAATCTAAAATAACTGCCTTTACAACAGGCATTTTGAAAAGCTAGCACAGCAATCCATAAACATGTTTCATATTAGTAAAACAAATTCATTTTTGCAGCCAAACGTGGCATTGCATATTGTTGTGAGATGGCCTTTACAAAGACAATAATAAATCACAAATACCCTTAATAGGATAATACTACCATGAATGTGAAAAGAAATAAGCATCTGTAACCCACAGATTAAAAGCAGCAGCATATTTAATAGGAAACAATGTAATGTAATGCCAACATGAGACGAGAAGATTACAAATTTCTTCAATTAGTCATACAGCCAAACCATGAATACAAATATTCAGTATCAGCACTCTGATATAATAAAGCGTATCAGAAAACAGGTCAAAATAAAAGTGTATCAGGACTGCTCAAACAAATGACAGTAATGTGAAGAGAATGTTTTTTCTCTTTTTTCGTATACTATCAAGACGTTGGATTCTAGCGGTATTTGTCAAGTAACTTCACTATTTGTTACATTCCTTTTATTGTTATGCTGTCATGAGACTAATTCTTCCAAGATATCTAGAAGGCTACACCCCATTCCTCTTTTTGTTTGGGGGTGGGGAAAGAATGGGATATATCCTCTCATAAACCAGCTAACATTGCAAGATAGAAAGGACCTTCAGGAGACTAGTATTTTCCTTTAAATATTAAACTCTGATTGGCCAGTATGAAAAAAGATAGCACAGTCTAAGCTTCATCTTATATAAGAAAACACTCTCTTTACACATTATAATCCATTTCTTCAGGTCCTTTGTGTTTCTGCTGTGAACATTATGCAAGAGCCAAGTGTAGGTAGTCCCAAGGGTAAATATGTTTGATTTAGTAAATACACTGGTTTTGTCCAGCTTTTTGTGTCATCTGATTGACTTTCAGCTGTCTGTCATGGCTGTACACCTTACTTGTAGGGATAACAAATTTCCTGTACTTTAAGATGCACGCACAAGTACAATTTTCTGATTCAAAAATTGTCAAATATTCTTACCAAAATTGTTCACTTGTATAAATAAAGAGAAAAAAATATAAAATCAAAGCCCGCAGCATCAAAGCCCAAAGTACCACACCATGAAAGCAAACTCAATGAGTTTCTGTCAATTAATGCATCAGATACCATCTTTCAATTTGTCCTGCTCTCATACCAAGGAGCTCAGAACCAATACTCTAAATGCAAAGCACATGCAAGTGAGTGATTGTAATTGTAAAGGATACCACTTACAAAGAAACTTCAGCCCATGCCATCTATTCTCTGTTAAACATTAAATCATCAACAATTTTAAAAAATATTCTGGCACCAGCAGTTTGAACTCCAGCTGGTACTTATGCTGACAATTGATTATTAGAAACCTTTGCCTTTCAATCATAATGACTTGAAGGTCTTTACTGTACCAACAGAGCCAGTGCCTGCCTGCTCACTCAGTAGCGGTATTGGCACTTGCGAAACAAAGAATTCTGTAATTTTTCACCCTCATTGTTCTCAGCAGTTGCTACTAATGAAAATTATAATCAAGAGACCTATGTTAAGTTACAGTGGGGAACCAAGATAATAGTAGAAATTTCAATATTCAAGCTGCATAAAATAGTTTAAATTTAATTTATTTGTAAATTATTACGAGTTTTAGAAAAAAAGAAAGAAAGCTTATAGCTTAAAATTCATGGTGATCCAAAAGATTCAGCAGTGATATTATGATGTAAGTAGGGAACTGGGGACTTCACATTTACCCCTGACAAATTTTATCCCAATACTACTTACATATATTCTGGACTGTCTTTGTACTTACATTTCACAACATCATGTTTTTAGAAAACTTACATTGTATGTTGTCATTTGACCCAATCCAAGGTAATAAAGAAAATATTACATACAACAGATGTTAAAAAAGCAACTTTCTTTCGGTACAAGACACTGCATTTTAATGCAAGCCATTGTTGTCTACCATATAATCAATCCTAATTTAAATAAGCTTTGCCTTCTTCAGTTTAACAAATAATTTTCCACCCAAACCTGAGATGCATTTCTGAAGATCAAATAGATTAGATCTATTCCACTGTATTTTCTTAAAAACATACTTTCCTTATCAAAGAAAAATAGCAACCGGAGGCATTAACTTTTTGTAAACCCATCAATTTTATCCCGTTTCTCACTTATGCATTTGCATTATGTAATTCCATCTTTCAGTTGTTAGTACTCAAATTTGATATTAGATTAGTAATTTCATAAGTCAAATCTACTTGGATTTGGGAGGTATTCAGAATTTTGGGAGATAAATTTTCCAAGTCTCCTGACTTCAGCATATGAAGTCCCTGAGCAATGCTTCTCCATTACAGGTATTAGTACCTGTTTCTGTGTCATATCAACTAGCCATTTTGTCTGTCTTAGTATTCCAGTAACTATCATTAATGAAAACTGAAATTTTTCCTATTTAATCTTTCTACATGTAGTAGTTTTCTCCAAATATCTCTAAAACAGCATGATAATTAGCATACATCAAACGCATTGCTGGCTATTACCAAAAAAAGGGCTCCTTTCGACACGCTGAAGGCAGCAGTTGCTGACAGAAATTAAGTAGCTGTTTAAGTCTTTGTGATATCTTCCATATTTCAAGAGCTACAGCATGGTGGAGTTTTTAGTTGCCCTTTTCCAATCTTTTTTTCCCCCGATTCCTATTTATGCCTGATTATAGGAGGTGTTTCATGCTCAGTCCTGATCGAAAGCCTTTGAAAGAAATTCCCTGAATTTAGTCTGGTTTTTTTCTAACTAGTTTGAAATGTCATAGCACATGATTTAACAATGTCTGGGAAGAAAAGCTATTTAAAGATGTTTTTCCTAATAACACTCTGAAGTCCCGCTTTTCGTCTTTAGTGCTTGTAGTTCTCCAGCTGTGAAACAAATTTCTTTTTCTAAAATACTATAGAGCCTCAGAACTACAGGTACAGAATAAAAGTCAGGTGCTACTCTCAATTCCCAGGAACCTTGCCCTGGAATGCTGTAGTTACAAGATTCACACATAACATGATTCAGTGTGCGTGTTCCAGAATGAAAATGGAAGTGACTTGAGGTAGATAAGAATTACTGATTCTCTAAAGGATTTCCTCTACCCTCTCCTTTGAGGAAAGGTTTGTTTTAGTAAAGACTGAAGCCCACTTGCAAGAATAAGAGCAGCTTTTTCCTTTAAAGGAACTCATCTCCCAGCTAAACGTAATACAAATTCATCCTGACTGCTATGAATTGCTTCTCGGCATTGATTCACTGGCTGCTGACCATTTTATAAATTGGTCAGCTTAAATTCTGCAGACCAAGTTGTGAGGAAAACTGTTCTTAACTGAAGATTAATAGTGACGTATTTCTGCCATAATAAGAAAAACAGGGGAACACACTTAATTTGTTATAAATTATCTCTAGATTATCCAAATTTGCATCTTCTGATATTTTGTCAGAAAACTTTGTACAATGGACTTAGTGTTTCTGAAGAATGGTATTTGTTCTTTTGTTGAAATGTTGCCATCAGAAAGCATAGTTTGTTCCCATCCATAATTCAGAGTTCCCTTCAGAAAAGGCAGAAGCTGACTGTTCAAATATATTGAACCTATCATAGCCTGCAGCACCTGCTGCAATGCATTATTGATACTCAGTAGTGGCACTGACACATTTCTATGAGCATATGCTTTCCTCTATATTGGAGAACTCTGAATGGAAAGACATATCCTGTGGACTTTCTTTTTCTGATACTTTCCCAAGATGGATACTTGAAAAGAATGACCTCTGGACAATTGTAAGTTGAGGCTAGAGTATCTTGAGGAAGCCTCTACATTTTCCTATTACCATTATTTTATATATTGTTTTAATTTTATTGTTTCACAACCCATCTTTTCCTTTGCTCCGCAAGGGAAGGGAGCCAGGACAGAGGGAGTCAGCAAGACTGGCAGAGCTGTGCCCTCGGTTGGTGCACTCAGGGCCCTGGCAAAGCTCCTGTAATTCCCCAATTAGTATGTACTTATGAGATAGTTTCTGTAAACCTTATCCAGCCTCTCTGAGGTCTGGCCTAGGAGCTCCCATTTTTGATGCAGTCAATTAAGCGTTTTCTTTTGGGACTAAAAGGAATTTTCCTTCTTACTAAATTAGAATAAGGTGGGTTATTTGTCTCAAGATACAGCTCAGTTCATTGCTGATTGAGAACTACCTAGCCTGTTCGAAAAACAATTCGGGTTCCAGTCAAAACATGAAGTGCTCTGTAACAATTGGGGTTGGGTCTCATTAAGACTTCATTAAAAGAGAGTCTGCTGGCAACCGTCAGTCACTTAGATTACATCACTCGTGACATCAACATTACAACGGCAAAAGGCAGAAGTAGAAATGGAGAGGAATGCATCTACAATATGTAATTTATTGCTGCAATTGTTAGATCTCAAGTGGGTTAATTTTAAAAAGCTGTTGGGTAATTATTTTGTGTTTTGGTTTGTTTTTTTTTTTCTTGACTGGAACAATGAATCATTAAATAAGTGAGAGCTTGAAGACATCATGCTGAGGAGAATTGTCTAGCATCAGTAAGCAGAGAAAAATCTGATTCTGATAGCAGCCTCATCAGTTACTACATAATTTAAACGGAAGTTGGATAATCCTAAAGGGTTTTAGAATCTCATCTAAACAGCGCTATTACTCATTCTCAAAACATTTTATTGCAATTGAAGATCGCTTTTATGCTTTCAGATAAATTTAACAGGATCCCTGTAATTTTATTTCTATGTAAATATGTATGCCCCATATATAATAAAATGATTCACTGCTAAGAGTTTAAAGACTATAGACTTCTACAGTTCTTTTTGCGTAGCACATGAGCCCTCAAATAAATCCTAGACCAATGGACTAGCTTTAATTTGAACACATCCATTCCTCTCTCTCCTGCTTCCTAATCAATCAGTAATTAACATTTGCAAAATTCATACTCAGAGTTTAAAAAGCATTAAAAAAATATTTTAAGTAGCTTCTGTTATAACTTTCTATACTGGGAGACAATTAAATTTCCAAATTATGACCATTGTCTTCCTAGCTCTGTGCCCACATCTCCTATACCCACTGTTTGCTCTCACTAGGCTTCCTCTTCACTGAAACCCTAATGATTAATTTCATGCTTGAAGTGAAAAGCAAACTCCCTGGGTGAATGGCAGCAAGCACATCAGCTTTGAAAATCTTACGGTACTCACTTTGAAACTCAGGGAAATAACTATTTTGCTTGAAGCAATAAGCTATACATTACTGCTAAAACAAAGCTAGTGCCAGGTTAAGTACACTGTCATTTATTCAGAAAACCAGAATTTTAATAAGTCAATTGGAAAGTGTTCTGATTTAGCCTTGATAGTTACGGAATTCAAGGCAGTAACATCACAGACAATTAAAATGCTTGTACCTTCACAATCTAACGCACTGTTAGGCATCTCGTGACATCTGTTTATGTTCCTAGCACATAAAAAAGAAACAGTAAAGACAAGTTTCATTTCTTAAAAATATTCCAAATCCACCAAAAAATGGACACAGAACAGTGAATGATTATGAAGTACTAAAGTCTAATAACAGATAAAAATACACAGGGCCATAAAGGTTGACAGCCTGATCAAGCTCACTCTCCAACACTTACCAGCTTTGTGAATGGAAAGGAGGTACTGTTCTACTACTTGAGAATGATGACATAACCTGAAACTGAATTTAGTTTGTAGTATATACATTCAGTCTTTCAAGAAATACACGCATGCTGTTCTTTTTTACTTCTGTGAAAAAAATCTGTTTTGAAGTCACTATGAATTTTGATTTACAGAGATTTGCAAGAGAAGAGAAATATAGTACAGTGATAAACATTTTTGACTGTTGCACCTGTTGCAGAAAATAAATGACAGATGATATTTGTATAGGGCAGATCAGGTGCAACTAATCTAGTGCTAAATATTTTAATGCTGTTACTACTTACTCTGCCATGTTACAACTACAGAAAACTTACAGTATTTTCATGGTCGGGAAATTTCCCCACAGTTGTGTGCAAAAATGCCATGTGTGGTCCTTATAAGTCAAACCAAAAGATGGTCAGAAGTGTTACATCATGGAAACATATTTTGATACAATGCCCAAATTAAAATCTACAACTAAAATGTGTATCACACACAAAAGAAAACCCAACTGGGTAAGCATTGTTAGACATCAGCATCGGATTTTCTGTTCTACAAACCTCAAAAAGAAAATCTGAACTGAACTGAAGCGTATTTGTGGGTTATCCAATATCTCAGGAAAATCCTAAGCAACAGCTAAAGTAAAGAATTGATAAAATCTTTTTGAAGACTGTGTCTTGTAGAAGTGGATTATGAGACTGACCTACTACAAAGACCTCCACAACAATTTGAGGTAGCTGAGCCACAAATGCATCACTATCATAAAACAACTTTCAAAATGGCAGTCTGTGCAGTTACTGCATTTATAAGAACATTTCTTAGTGAGGAAACATGAAGTACCGGAGCAAATACCAGCATGGCTAACAGCATTGCCTGTATGGTGGGTGTTTATTTGTGCAACTATGTGAGCCTGCTGAGATACAGTGTTTTGGGGAGAAGAGGGCTTTGTGGGCTGCACTAACCCTCTCTTCTTGCTGGTGCAATCTTCCTACTAATGGCTACATTCACAAATCAGGAAGCACACACACACGCTAGGAACAACTCGTGAAACATCTCAAATGTACACAAGCTTTGAAGGCTTGCTTTTTTTTTTAATTATTTTTTGCATGAAAAGTTCTGTTCAAATGAATAGCTCTTATGATTTATGATGTTGCCAAGTTTTTGATCAAATGAGCTTAAAAATTTGTCCTGAACCCATTCAAGATCTCCTAGGTTAAGGATAAAAGGACTCAGTTCTTGTAGTTATCTCCTGTCTCTTCTCTCATTCCCCTGAAGTCTCATTTGTTTACATGTGACTGGTTGCAAAGAGTAAAAAGTCAGCAGCATCTATGAAGACCTAATAGACTAACTAGAGAGATTTCTAGTTAGATTTTTGCCAGTAAACATAGAAATTACTTCAAATTGTCTTGCCTTTCAAATCATTTCTGTGTCAAACTCAGTCCTGAAAATAGTGAGAAAAGATAGCTTATTTTTTATATTTTTTTTTAAAAGGGAAGAAACCCCTTAAAAGAAAGGTCATTTTAATTCATAGTTGACAAAGGTTTATTTTTTTCCACACCTCAGTTTTAACATACTAAAACCCCATTTCTTACAAAGCTTTACCTAGCAGCATAGTCTTATTCCATGGTTTTTCCATAGATGACCCTATCCAAAACTGTCAAAACCAAAGCATAAAAATGTGAGTCTGTTTTCATAAGAAGGTAAAGTTAACAGTTAATTTCAACAGAGGTGTGCATTTGAAATCATGAGATTAAATACATAGTCTTTCCTGGTGATTCAAAATACTTTTTCCCAAATGCTTTAGTTTCACCTGCTAAACAGAGCTTTAACAAATTGGTTCTATGGTTCTAGCATACTTCTAGGGAGGTTCAAGGTTCAGCCACATACAAGTTACTGATTCTGAATTCAGATTTTGTTTTGGCCATGTAGCTCAGGCACAGATTACAGGATGAAGGAAGAACACAGACACTTGCTCTCTGTTAACATTGGCTAGCACAGGGAATGATCCTTGCTGTTTTTAACTGCTTCCTGGGAAGACTCAGATATACATTCAAAGGACAAAATTAGAGAAACTTTGGTGGTGTTCTAAGCCCCTCACCGCTCAAAGCATTCTCCTGGAAGCTATGATATTAAATATGAGTTTAGGATGAAACTAAATATAGGATGTCTTCTGAAATCAGGACTATATTTACCTCAGAGCACTCATATATAGAATATGCACTATGTGCTATAAACAAGTGGCAAGAAAGGCAAAACTCAACATGAAACTATCACTTACCACTTATTATAAAAAAATTTACTGCAGTCAATCCACAGCTCGCAGAAGTATATTTTTTTTTTCTTCAGATGTGGCACATTAAAAAGAATGTTCAAAAAGGGTATGCCTGCTTCTGGATAGATCCCTCCTCTGCTTTCATTTCCCTCACTCTTACTACTTCCCACCCATGCCAAAGTTACATTGATTGTGGGACCATTCACAACATGTTAAAACACAAATCTATTCATAGTCTTGGGCTGTAAGTGAACTTTCTCATAATGAAGAAGGAATAAGTTCATCTCTTGTGAGCAGATTACATAAAATGTCATATCTATTATTCGAGTTCCCTCACAGATTTAAGAGAAATGAGTTACAGTTTTGAGTAAATGGAATTGCAGGTGACTGTAGTGATTATAGGTTTATTACTATTCAACCTATTAGCTTTCTGATTAGGATTCATCAGATCACTGGACTAAGAAATCTAATTATAGATTGTTCTTCTAAGCAGTTCATTTCTACAGAAATGCATGATGTCTCAACCAGATGAAACCAAATACATGCAAAAAGGACTCTGCCTGGCAGAGTTCTGTTTCATTTTTCATTACGTAGCACAAAAAAGTTGGCAATAAGCAGTTATGCTACTGTATTATGTGGCATTAAGAGGTCAGTGGCACACAGTAAAAATTCAACAGATACTAAGTTCAGGGTAAGGATCTGTTCAAGGAAACCCAATAAGGGAGTGTTCTAAACAAAGGTGAAAAGAGTTATATACCAGTTCCTGACATAAGCAGGAAATTCTCAAATGGTCATGTAATCCATTTAGTTCCTGCCATCACAGTGATGCTAAGCAAACTTCTTGGTGCCAGCAATCTGGTCAATGACTACACACTGGATACTTAGAATAAATCAGCAAAACAAAACACCTGTATAAAGCAGTCCTTCCATAAACAGGTTAAGACAAAAAAAAATAATTTTGTAAAATTTCTCCATTTATATTTCCTAGAACCATTCTTGTTCAGAAATATCCGCAGAACCACCTTCACATCTGCTTATTATTATGTATGCATTTCCTGCCGGAAAATTTACAGCAGAGTGTTCATTTCTCTTACAAAACTTGGCAGTATAAAATAAAGCAACCTCTCTATGTACGTTAATCCTTTAGCTTAGGGCACTATGCCACGTTAGGAAAATATGCTTAATATGGTGGTGCTTTAGCTACTGCAAGTGTATCTTAATCCACAGTAGAATAATTAGGGAAACAGATTAAGTACTCAAATCACATTTTTTCCCTCCATGATTCCACCTCCCCTCCCCCCCCCTTTTTTTTTTTAAATACAGTTAGAGATGTATATGGGATATAATTTTGATCTGGTATTCAGATGTATTTATAAAGTGACAGATTGTATTTATTTGTTTTTATGATCTAGGCAATTATTTCAGCAGCATGTTTTCTTTCAGTTTTCCAGTCAAACACCAGCTTTTGTAAGACTCAGAATTCTAACTGGAAAAAAATCAATACAATATATAATTGATCTCAGATGGACAGAAAGAGAATATGGGGATTTATATCACAAAGGCAAGGAATATTTTTATTTGCCTTTTCCAATAACAGATTTTCGAATGAGTGAGCGTCATTCAACTGCCTACTGTGAAACTCCCCAGCCATTTTCTCTAATGCCCTGTAATCCACTTTGTGCATAACATTTGGAATACCAGAATGGCAAACACAGAACCTTGCAAGGATTAAAAAAAAACCTGAGATCAAGTATTTTTCATCCAGATCCTAACATGAAACATGGATATCATCAAAACAGTAACATATGCATTTTAGGATTATGCAACAGACTTAAAGCAACAAGAAACATTGTTTGAAAGACAGGAGTTTAAAAGTAATGTTGACACACTCATATACAAAACTATTTATGAAATACGGTATTTTGTCAACTGCTGAAGTACTAATGACAAGATGAATATTAGAGTATTGTTGGAGAAGTATTCTTTCTTAAGCACAATGCAGGTACAACTTCTAAATCAATCTAACTGTCCACTGTGTGTCCTTTTAAACTTATGGAAATGCCAGACAGAAAAAGAATATTCTGATAGCTAAGAAAAAAAAACAAAACCAAAACCAAACCTCGTAAATGGTGCTGGAATGCAAAAGGACACCTCCATATAGTCTACTACTAGTTTTGTTTGTTAGAAAAGAAAAAAAAAATGCAGATTGAGAGTATGAAGCTGCAAGTTTTTTACCACAGGACATAGAGTCCTGTCAATAACATCACTAATGTTAATGAAAAATAATGTGAGACTAATTGCTTCTAAGAGTTACTAACTGCATTCTGCCTTTTGCCAGGACTTAAAAAACCAAAGTTACATAAAAACTAAATTCCGAAATACAAAGAACATAAAAACTTTGAAAGTAGAAATGGTATTCTGAACACCAAAATTATACATTCAGAAGTATACAAACAACAGGTAAAAATTAGCCTAGCAGAATGCATACCTGCTGCACACACACTCACACAACAGAAGAGATAGCAGCCGTAGTTACTTTTGTACGATTAAAGAATTCTACCTACATCTCACAAGTATTTCAGTGTGTATTCATTCTGTCTCTAATGCTAGCAAGCCAAAGCATATTCCATTTTCTGAATCAGGTCTTTTATTTATGGGGAGGAGAGAAACTGAGTATGAAAATTCCTCTTACAAGATGGGAGCTGCTGGAGTGCCATTCTGGAACCAAGCCTACAACCAAAGCATGAAGTGCCTAAGAAATGGGGTGAGGGGGTAGGAAGAGGCTGTGCTTATTTACGGTCAGCATAGCTACTGAAAATTGGCTGCAAAACTAGAAGTATAAACTACCATATTTTAAGCATCTTTCATCTTGAGTATCTAATATGAATTGCTTTTGCTGTGAATTTACCCCTCTCCAAATAGGATTATATCCATTTCTTAATCTCACCATTACTCAGCTTCACATATTCTCCAATATTTACTCAAGCTATGCAAAAACTCTCAAACTTGTAGGGTTTAAAATGAAGTAATTAAAGCATTTAGAGCCGCTAAAAGAATAGTAGTAACTTGTCCAATTATGTCAGTGAAAAAACTTAGAAGAATAAATTGTTAACTCTTCCCTGAATGGCTGCCAAGGTGAATTAATACTTTCGGTTGTCCCTGTTACTGACCGTCCATCCTCTGGTCATCGGTAAGGAGTCCATCAATGTAGCAGCTAAATGAAGTGCATATTAAATATATTTTGGTCATTTTTATTGCATATTGATACATATTACTAATCACCTGTAGGGTTATTTTTAACTTTTTTTTTGCAAGATTATTTTAAAACTCATTAGTTCAGTGGCCAGATTCCAGCCCGTTAAGTTCTAAATGGCATCAAGAATGAACTGTAAAAACTTTGAGAAGGGAACCGGGTATTCAAGGGCCTTTTTACCTGGCTCTGGATCCAAGAAAAGAAAGGAAAAAAAATAGCATTCCAGCACTGAACTGAAACTCTACAATGTTTTACGTGATCAGGAGTTATGCTGGGTTTGTCATTGATGGCTTTTTTAACTGTACATGTCATAGAAGTACATTTAGTTATCAATGACTTTTAAAATACAAATTAACTCTGAAATTGATATAAAAATCGTCCTTCAGTTACAGTCCCTCCACTCTCTCATTGCTCTAGTTTCAATTAATTATTATTTTCCTCAGCCCTTTTCCAAAACTGTTTTGCAGATGTATTAGCTATAGTGTGAGGAACTATTCTACACTACAAAATGAAGCATATATTTGGAAGAATTTCTATGCAAGTTCATAAAACCTAGAAAAAACCCAAACATTTTCTTGATAAAGACATCTGTGCCAAAGCAATCCGCATGTACAAACGAAGCACTGCCCTGCAGACCTCTACAACCTCTGCTATCTCCGTTCTCCAAAAGTAATGCTAGCAACATAAAAGAGTAATATCTGTGTTTCATTTCAGATTCCTGCTTCAGCAGTAGGCTATATAGTCAACAGGTAGTCCCCAGGTTTCTATTTATGTTTTTCTTAAAAATCAACAATCATTAATAATTCATTTCATAAATCATATTTGGATGCCATCAGGAATGATGTCACCTTCAGAAGCAAAAACGATGAGTGACTTCCATTACATAGTTGGTAAGTCCTCATTCTGTCTCAGTTTACACTTATCATGAGCTGTCAAACCTAATTTCCTGCCAGCTCCTTGTCAGAGCTCTGCTCGATGTCAGATATCAAACACCCTTGAAGCTCACACAGCCGTCTTTTACTTCTCTGAGACAGTGCTCCCTCCACCTTCTGGAGGATGCAAGAAAAAAGGTGATGTTTGTGCTTTTGCATCAAACAAAGCAAGCTAATCTGCCAACTCATTTGTAAACAGTTTGTTTAAAAAGCAATCCCAAATGATTAAGTACTAAACAAATGAATAAATCTGCAAACAGCAGAATTTTCTGCTCTTTCTGTCCTTGAACTACTTTCCACAAACTTGGTAATCATCAGCAGCTTTGTTCCGATTATAAGTTATTGAATGTGATTGTTTTGCATATAAATTCATCTCTACTTTTAAATTTAAATATACTTTAAAGGGTATATTCAGTGAAGCAGACTCAAACTTTTGCCATCAGTACTGCCGATAAAAAATGTCTTTCAGAATAGCAGTCTCTGACATATTTTCTAGAAAGTGAAAGTATACTTTATAAAAAATATACTTTTCCATGAAGTATACCAACTCCCTTATAATATTCCAACTAATTCTAGCCTCCCTTAAGTATGACCAAGATATACCATTAAAAAAAACCCAGCAGCACTATCTTACATTAAAGGTGTCCAAGGGTAGATGTTAATACAGCAACCAAAAATACCTTGTACCTATAAAACACTATTTTCAGTCCTATAACACACTTGTAAGGCACATACACAGATCTCTCTGTGGAAGGCAAGGTTCAATACCAAAATGGGATACACACAATTCACTTAGCAAAGCACTATCTCCACTGTTTTCAGAAACCAATGTGCTCTCCCTGTCTTTACAGGTCAGATTTATTTTGTTCTAACTTCCAGGATATAATTTGCAACTGCTTTATCTCTGCCTTTACTTAAGCTTTGCATGGCAGTGAGAATTTTATTCATTTGAACCCAGTTACACAAAACAAAAATAGTTCATATGTGGCCATTACAGTATGCCTTCATTTTCTCTTCATGGTCACTTCTGTGTATTTTATCTTTCCTAAAATCTGTCTATCTGAGGTATTCTTATGCTTTTCACTAACATCTAATCTACATTCTTTTAAAGGAGAAGAATTTTTATGATGAAAAGCATTTATAAGAATCTAAGAAAAAAGACATATTTCAAGTAAAAGAAATTACTTAAACAGACCATTTTGTGCACTCTCCCATTAGTGCTACTTTTAATGAAGAACGAGATTAGCTACAGAAGTTGGATTACATCAATTCTAAGTGTATTTATTGCATTTTTTTAAATGAAAATAATGAACCCATTTCTACTACCGCTGATTTACAAAAAAAGTTGCAAGTAAAAACCTTTTCAGATTCACAGAATTAATTGAAAACAGACACCAGCTTCATACAGGTGAGTGAATACATCTTTAGAAAAGTTCTTAGGAATGAAATAAGAGTAGAAGCATAGCTCCCCAAAATTTACTGCAATTCTTAAATTCACAGTTATTAAAACTTTGTAAGTTGTAGATTTGATCACTTTGTCTCCCTTTGCTCCATGGACCTACTGGTAACCAAATAAAGGCAGTATACTCCTGTGTCATTGTAGCAACCCCAAGCTCATGCTATACTTCAGTCTATAGCAGCTCGTAACAGGTCCCAAAGAACCACTCCTATACCGTCAAGAAAGAGAGAACAATTGTTTGGAACAGTGGACCAAGAACAACAATGCGAGCACACATCTTCCTACGACATGCAGCAGGAAAGCTCTGTAAGAGATGGGCTGCAAACAGAACTTTGTTCTGTCTCCAAGACTGGTTCTCCTTTATTTGCATCTACGTAAAAGCGAAGGGACTTTGATGACTACAAAAAAGTTATGAGAGATTAGGACTGTTTTAAATAAGGAGGGGAGGAACTGAGCTCTTCGTGTTGGGACAAAGTCAGTCCTGACCCTAAGGCTCCTCTGTGCAGGGCTGATCCCTCAAGACATGGTAGAACAGCCACTGATTTAAAAAAAAAAAAAAAAAAGAAAAGAAAGTGCAAAAAGAAGGAAAGAACTAAGAATCAATGAATTTAGGCGAGTATCTTTCTTGATGCTGCTGGCTGGAACAAAAGAAGCATCGTAAGAAACTTCATTCACAGAGGACCTCTTTGTAATGTACTACAGCAATGAAACTGCCCACATATCTTGATCGTATTGTACTATAACAAATTTGACAGCATAGAGTAGACTTGCAACTTTACTTCCAGTGAAGCTATATGAATTCATATTGGCTAAGAATCTAGCCCATTTTTATAAGACTTTCCAATGAATCACTTCTAATACAGTGCAGGTGTAGCAGATGTATCTGCAGAATTTCAGACCAGACTTTGGGTATAGAGAATTAGTTACATCTCATAATGACATTATTTCCAGATGTCTGAAAGAGATCAGAAGAAAACTAACATGTGGTGAGCGACCAAAAATACTGGGTACTTTTAAATATGCAGCAAGAAATAAACCAAGTTTCAGAAAAGGAAACATTTCCTAGGAAAGCTATAGTACTAAAATACACAAGATTTTTGAGAGAATATTTCTAGCATCAAGTTGTTACGCACATTCCCTCGCTTGAGAGGGAAGTATAGAGTCTCCTTCTTCACAAATTAGGTTAGAGAATGATATCACATATGGATCAAAATCCCAACAAAGAAACAGCATTCTCTAGTTCTAAAACACATAGAGGAATTAGTACCAAATCCTCATTTAAAAGTCACCAATGCTTTAGTCATTAATCTGAACAGAGATAAAATCTTAAAAATTGCTATCTGCTTTCCAGAAGAAATATTTAGCATGCCACAGTGTTTCTCCCCACTGTCTGCAAGACAGTGATCTTGCTATTGCAATCCTGATTCTCACAGTTTCAGTTCCGAATCACAGAAATGCACTACTTTTGTGCTGCAGCTGCCAGTCATGTAAGCCACAACTCATAAGGTCTTAAGTTATATCCTAGTCTTGCTTATGTTACAAGCCCTGGACTCCTGAACAAAGTTATTTTCATTTCAAAGAAACTTACATAACTGCCAATGAAGATGATTTTGACATATATCCTGAAGGATCTGTGATATGTCCTTATTTGTACGCTGCCACTGGCATTTTAAAATACAAAAGAAACATGTAGCCATATAAGATTACTTCCTGAAACATATGGACTAAGACTAGAATAAAACAGGAAAAGGACAGAAAAAAGACTTTCTACTTGAATGAGAGGAAATTACAGGCAAAACCAAGTCAACTACCTCCTGACCGAAATAACCAAGCGACATAAATAGAGAGAATTTTGCACTCCTCCATTGCACTGCTAGGATCATGTTCGGGTAGTTGATTATCCTGCATGTCTGAGACAACTAGCATTCAAAATACACTTTGTAACTGAATAGGAAAACATAAAAAAACAGAGACGTCTAACTAGAAGGTAACAAGTACAATTCTCCTGGAATTCATTTATGGATAGATCCAAAGGACTAAAAGACAGGCTAAGGCAGATTTTCCTATGGAATAGAATTCTATTAAATTAATAATTAAGGAGTCTTTGATTCTTCTATGCCTGCATTGTGCTAATATGAATTGGTTCCAGGTACTAACTCCAAAGGGGGCCACATGCTGACAAGAGGTAAAAGCTTCATAAATACCAGTTGTAACACTTCCCAGTTGTATTGTTTGATCTGAAATTGCTTAAAAGCGCAGGAGAACCATGATGGACATGCACTTGGAAAGTCTATGGACAAGATTAGAGAGAACTTTTTCACTGAGTGGGACTAATCAAGAGGCAAAGATAATACTACATGCAGCTTCTATATTGTGGATAGCTTTATTGTAAATTATCTAAACAAAATCTAAGCAAGCTTTGTCCTTTTATTAATATTATTTCTAGATGATGCCCCTGAGTTTATTCTGTGTGGCTTTTGGTGGAGAGGTTTTGAGGTTTGAAAAGTTGTCCTAGGTTCTCCCAATATGAGTTTTAAGCAAATAACCAGCTGACACATTTTAAGAAGTGACCTAATTCAAGATCCCTTGTGAACCATTAATTAATTCATCATGTTGATTTATTCCATCCATTGCCTGCTTTGTCTATTCCCATTACTTCCTAAGAAAATTAAAAATTCTTTTAATTATTAAAGACTAAAGAAGACTTATGAAGTCTTTAATTTATTAAATTATTTTTCATGGATTACAAATAAATCATACACAAGTGACTTCTCTATATTAGTTCCAATAGCAAGATAATTCATGCCCCCAGTGTTCTAGAATAATCCACTCAAAGACAGACTGAGCATAATACTCTATTACTAATTCACACCACCGCTCATGAGATGTCAGTTGTAGCTTGTTCCTCTGACTACAATTGAGAAAAGCAAGCTTATTCAATGGAGCTGTGATGTTTTCAGCAAGGCTTGGCATGTTGTAGAACAAAATATATATTTCTGACTATCCACTAACCATGATACATTACTAACACTTCAAGGAAACAACTTTATAAGCAAGCTATATTTTTAAAACACAGCTAGCATCTGTTGCTTATGTTTCAAAACTCAGCATGTTCTAAATTTCATTCATTTGGACAGCAAGTGCAGTTGGAAGGGTCTCTCCATGGAACTGTAAGTGGGTCTAGTATTTTTCTGAGCTGCTCGGGAAAAGCTCCCATAAGTGAAGAATTTAATTCTTCTGCTATCTTAGCTGCTTCCCTAAAGGCAAGAGAAAAGTAGAAAACCAGAGCTGAAACTAAAGAGGTCTTTTCCTACAACCACCAGTCTATATTATTAGATACTATTCCATCTGTATGAGGGAGATGCTATGGATAGCATTATATTTACATTAAGAGGTGAAAAAGCATATTAATTATGTGAATTAATTACAATTCTCATTTTATGCTTTCCTTCAAACTGTTCAATGTGTCTCAACCCCTGTTCTCCCCCCATCCCCAAAATATCTAGCTCTTACTGTTGTTGAGAAAAGTTTAATCTGGGAAATGAATGAATTCTAGAGGCTCAGAATCAGAGAGGATAATGAAAGAAAATACAGCTTCCTGGTTTTACATCTCATCTTTTGTATCACTTATGCTTTTTCTTGTGGCTTAACAATGATTTTGCAAAGATTACATTTAACAGGAATAGTTAGGGAGTGTTGCAATGTAGAACAGCATGAGAGAAGCAGAAACCAAAGACATCTGATATACCCGGCATAATCCTACGAACCTGAGGTTTCTCAAATCTTCTGCTGCACAGAGGCTGTAAAATACCCCAACATGTATACTTTCATGAAGTGGAGAAATTTAAATTTAGAAACTTCTGTGTATAAAGGACAGTGAGAAAAGTTAAGGAGTTAAATACGCTATGATATTCAAGTACACTAAAGCCTTTGGAGAATGCCCCCATTAAACAGCCTCGATACTCTAACATGTTTGGCCTTTAAATTACCCAGGTTACATTCTCCCCTGTGTTGTCCTGAGTGGGAGTATCCACGCTAAATTAATGCAGTTCATTATATTTTTCTGAATGCTTCTAAGCAGATAAGCAATGCAAAAAAGACATAGGCTGATATTTTTCAATTTATTTCTGTACCCAGTTATGAGAGTTCAAATCCCAAGGTTCCTGAGGTTTGACCTTGATATAGTAGTTAGATATAGTATACAACTACCATTTTTCATGAAATTACTTTTTGCTCTTTCAGCATAATTTCTTGCCATATGGCATATATAACAACATCTGAGATAAATTTCAGAACAAGGGTGATATCATAGAATCATAGAATTGCTTAGATTGGAAAAGACCTGTAAGATCATCTAGTCCAATCATTTAACCTAGCACTGA
>JAVKLA010000039.1:20177967-20206105 GCA_034782735.1 Sagittarius serpentarius | reverse complement strand
CCCTGGTCCTACTGGCTACACTGTTCCTGATACAGGCCAGGATGCCATTGGCCTTCTTGGCCACCTGGGCACACTGCCGGCTCTTGTTCAGCCATCATGCCTTCTTTTTTTTCTTTAAACCAAAATGCTTAATATATGATGGTTACCATTCACTACTCAATTTGGCTTTCCTTTGCTGCTTCAATTTTGGATTCGGATACTTTTATTATGGAAGCCATAGCAGACCAAAAATTGAGATACTATTATAAATGGAAAGCTCAGACTATGATGAAATTAGGCAGAGTTTATAGCAAATTGGTTTGGGTTTTCAGAAGAAACTGTGCAAAATATTTATCACAGACTTTATTTTAAATACAAATCAAAGTTCACACGAGTGAGTTAAGTCTGGTACATCTACCAAGACCTTGTTCTAGTTTCTGAAGTTCTCCCTAGAAATCTTTTTTTTTAAAAAAAAAACCACCCAACTATTGCTCTTTGTTCTTGCATTTCTCATGGCACTAAAATGCTGAAAGTTTATGAAACATTTGAGGACATAAAATGTTTAATGAGTAGCGGATTTAACTAAAGTGCGCTAGATACTGTTTTCTATTTTTGATGGTTTACAGTTCTTTAAGGATGAAGGGAAAATAAAGTATTTTAAAGGAGTAAGCACAGCTCACTGAGTAGGTAAATCCAGCAATAAGATTTTTATAAAAACACCCTGTGGAAATGCTGGGGTGGGAGTGGAGAGTGGTGGGGGTTTTGTTGTGGAGTTTTTTTGATTGGGTTTTTTTGGCTTTTTTTTTTTTTTCTCCTTTGGTGGGTTTGGTTTTTGCATTTTCATCTTCATTGTCCGAAATTACAAACACAAACTCTTCTTTCTTTTATATATACCCTAACATCTCTCCCTTCTCTTACGTATCTATTTCTGCTCTGAGAGCACAGGGTCTAGTGCAGGCTTAAACAATTAGGTATCAACAGTGCTGAAACAGATTGAGCAGCAATATGCCACAGCCAAAATAGTCCTTGCCCACTGTTACCAACAGTTGGAGTCAATGAGAAAGACATAAGAGACACAAAGGATACTGTCTTTCATGTTTCAGCTTTCCACACCAAAATGCATCTTAAACATCAAAGAAAGATGTAGTCTGTGCAGGTTTCTGGAGAGTAGCTCAAAGTCTGCTCTTTGCCATTTAAAATTAGAAACAGGAAACATAAAAGGACACTTGCAGTTTCATTCTAGTATTTCTTTAAAACAAAACCACTAATTCAGTTCAGTTTTATACTTCATTACTTTCCAGATGCTGGGTTGGAGGGAAAGCAAAGTCCTAAAGATATCCAATGCCATTTCCAGAGTTCTTATTTGACAATACTCATGTCTGATTTCTGAAGAAATGAAAATGCAGAGGTTCTGTACATCGATCCCTTCTTTCCTCCTTAAACAAAGGATTCCAAAGATCCAAATTTTCAACAGCTTTCAACAAGTTTTAAGGTTGTATATATATTTTTGTGTACAATTATTTTTTCCAAAATTAACATGAGATGAATCTCTGTAGTTTGAAAATAAACACACTTGGATTTCTAACTAACAATAATTTCTACGTATAACCTCTCTAATTTTAAAAAACAACTGTTGTTTGTGTTGACATATTGAACTATTCTCCCACTTTTTGCAAAAACCTGACAGCTGCTAACAACAAATAAGGTATTTTTACAACATACAGACCCAGGCGGATTGCTTATATACAGCTGACTTCGGTTTTGGTTTCAGATAGTTCTTGGCCACCTCCTGGATTTCTGGTAATATTATGCAAGGGAGGTATGGTAGAATATACACTTATGTGACCCAGAGCAGATCCAAGTTTCAAGATTATCGATTTGCAACCATGTTTGCTTCAGAGCAAATCTAATGATTTGCAATGCTACAGATGTGTTTTTTCATTGTCGTACACTGACACTCATTTTCATAACTTCAAAATTATACCCTTGTTTCTTAGGGAAAAGCAATAATACTCCCTAGCCTTACTCGGTTATTGTTTAAATTGGAGCTGAAGTAAATCTCTGTAGCATGTAAAAGTATCTCTGTGTTTTATTTTATTATGAATATTAAAAATGAAAATATCATAATCTGTTCCAAGATTTTATCTGGAACATCTTCAACATTCTGTTCTTTGGTGGAATTAGTCCTAAAACTCTCCAATGACTTTAAGTTTGTTTTTCCCCCGGCGTGCCATGTTGGCATGCTGCCATCCTCTTCAGTGTGGTTTTTTTCAGCTTTGCTTTTTCTAGCAAAATGGAGAGATGTGAATGTGAAAAAGCAAATAAACCTTTTTTATCCAAAACTGCATTTTGAAGTACCCAAAAGAAATTTAAAAAATAAAAAAATCACATCACTAAACATAACTCAGTAACCATAGTATTATATATTAGTAGAGCTCAGCTTCATTGGCTTCAAAACCGTTCTCCAAGTAGTTGCAGGCTGCCACTTCTCACTCTTGCCCTTTTCTTTGCCAGATTGGAGAAGTCAACCTCTCCCCAGAGACCATATGCCCATGAGTAACATCTGTACAGCCCTCCACAGGATCTACTCCAATTTTTCAACATCTCTCTTGAAATGGATTCTAGGCCCTCACCAGCACTCAGTGAAGGAGTACAGTAAGGTCTCTTGGTCTTACTTTCCTTTTGTTTATCGTTATTTTGTGTATATTTGTTTTGCCACTAGTGATATAAACTGTACTAAACCCAAGCAAGTACAGGAGTTCTTCACAGGCAGTATATCTTTTAGTCACAAGTGTTTGTAATAACTTCACTATCCAATGACACTGAAAAGTGGCAAAATTTCAGTCCCAGTGGTGAATATCTTCCAGTTCAGCTATAGTCTGGCAGAGGCTGAGGGACAGAAAGATACTTTTAGACTGAGAATACCTCAATACATACATCTACAGCATAAACAAAAATAAATAAAAGCCATTTCCTCTTTGTTTTGCACAGCAATATGTAGTATGACATTATCTGAATAACCAGGAAAAGCTGCATTTGTAAATGTGAAAACCAGAAGGCAGTACAAATATAAAGCTATGCTGCATATACTTAAGCTCTTTGAACTTGTAGAGATCTCATGTTGAATTTGATTATGTCCAGGCTTCCAGGGAAATGCTTAGCCATAGGCTGAAAAAAGCCTGAAACAGATTATACTTTTGTACAAGATCTAATAACAGTCTTTTAAGGTTCCTCCTGTCACATTCCAAAATGCAAAAGCAAACTAAATAAATATAGTATATTATCATGAGATATTTAAAAATAAATGTTATTTTCTTCTAAAATTGTTCTGCTTTAAAAAAAAAATTCACAGTAAGCTCTGATCTTGCATACAGCTATAAACATAGCTGTTGAGCTCTTAAATGTTATAACAAACAATATCTCTGGCAAGATACTGGAACTCCATTGCTCTACGTAAAATTTAAGGAACATACTAGCAGCTAAACTATGTTGAAATCAGCTGTGCCTCAAAGCACTTTTTTTGCTTACTGCCACCTTTAAAACGCTTCCCTGATTTACTTAAGGTTTTTTATTTATTCAAGAGAGACCTAGAATGAGACAAATCAGCAGACAATGGCAGCTGATTACAAAAGCTTTGCCTACTGCCTTTTGTAAAAACATTCTTTTATTGCATCTTTCTCAAAATTAAACACTAGATGGTTTTTACTGATATATCATCATTGTAATTCCTCTCAATTAGAATTCAGAGAGTCATGCTGAAAAGAGTAAAGGGCTTATATTGAACCACTCCCATGGTAAGGATCATATCTATGAGAGGACAATGGTGGTGTGAGGTGGGGACATTCCCCTTATTTTAGGATTGTCTCTAGCACTGCTTTTGTTTTGCAAAAGCAGCTCTTACTTGTCAATAACTTCTATGCCTCCCATATATGCTGTTGACTTCTTGCAAAGATTTGGGGACTGTTTCTGTGATCACAGGAGGAGGTACCTAGTTCCTTCCTGGATGTAAAAATATTTGCTCAAATACTTTCCCCTTCACAGAGAGAATTTTGAACAGTCTGGCAGCATGAAAAATCCACCGTCACAGTTGGAAGCAGAATAGGTCATCAACACAATACATTGATTTCCACATCTTAATTTTTGTTGAGATTCTGTATTTATTTGTGAACTCCTCAAAGTCTAGACTGATTGATTCTTGGAAAATATGACTGACCTGAAAAGTTTCTTGAAACCTAGGTACCTCAGGAACTCATTGCAGGTTGAAATCATGTTAACATCTTAGTAAATATTTCCATTGTGTCTTTTTTTTTTTTTCTTCAGATCTTCAAAACTCAAAGCAATATTGTCATTTAGTTGGCAGTTAAGAAGTTTCTGGGTTTTTTTTCTTAAATAAAAAGTAAGTATTCTTAGCAGATCATTACATACATTCAATTGCTAATCTCATTTTCTTTTCATAGGTGAGACTAGAAGTTACACTTTTGCAGAATTTAGGCAACAATTCTGAATGCGTACTAATGCCATTTACTTTTCAAGCAAAACCCCATCAATTTCAAGTGCAATAATGGAATGAAAATCTCACTATTTTACAGTATCTGGGAAAAAAAAGACTGATTCTTTGCAGTTTGTTCAAAGTACCTGAAACTGCTAAAAAATGTCTAACGTAATTATGGAAAAAGCAAGATTTACAGGCTTAGAATGAAGCTTTTCACTGATTGAAAACTATTGCCTGTTATTTATTCTAAAACCAACCTCCTACTAGCTTCAGTGAATGCATCCCAATTCTATCATTCAGTTCATCGGCCACCTTTCACAAATCAGGAGTCCTGACTTTTTTAGTCTCTCCTTGGAAAGCAGCTGCTGCATCTCCTTAATCGTTTTAACTGCTTTCATCCATATCTTCTTCTAATTACGTTATACATTCTTGAGATGTAGCAAATAGAACTGCACAGAGTGCTGTAAACTTGGGAGTACCAAGATTTTATACAGTGGTCAAGCAATGCTTTTTTAAGCTTTAAGAGTCATATGCCATGTTCTGGGGAATACACAGTGGATCAGTACAAAAAAGAAGGGGAGTAAATAGAGTTTTATTCATTAAAATTGTCCCACTATAACCATATACTCAATGCCCTTTTGTAAATAATGGCCTCATCACAAGTACTGTGCAAAAAAGATGTCAATTTTAGTAGAGGTTACTAAATAATGAGATGTTAGAACATAAATGCTCCATAACAGAAGAAAGGATAAAGAAGCTGTATTGCCATAGTCAGGACCATAGTTGTTCTGAAAGGCAGCATTTAGGATGGACCAACATAGCAACAGCCTCAGACAGAAACTGTTACAAGATGTTCGGAAGCTGAACAATGCCTTTTAGAGAACTCGGGTACAACTAAAAAGAGTCACCTCTAACTCCTGCCTTCTCATAAACACCAGACAGGAAAGAAACCTCGTCAAAATCTGTCAAGGATTCTTCCTCATCTTTTAAGAGTGCAGCACATCTTATACAAGTGTTTCCTCTAGGCAGCACCTACAAATTCTTAGGTCTAGCTACTTCAAACCTTTTCATCCCGTGCAACTTCAAACACTTCATTAACATTCCCTTGCTTTCAACAGGAAGCACATCTCCAGGAGGCAAACAATGCATGGGCAGCAGTAAAGTCATGCAACTCATTCATAAAATATGGAAGTACTATCATGGAATTTGTCCTCAGCATATTAAAAAGGGGTTGGTTTTTGCTCCATACCTCTGCAAATTACACATGCTTCTTTTATGATTGTGCTCATAAATTATGATTGACTGTAGCAGAGGTAAACATTTCCATAAAGAAATCAAAGTTGTTTAGGTAATATTTAATTTCAAATGAAAATATCCAAGTAAATAACTCTGTGTCTCAGCCAATACCAATTTCTAAATATAAGGATATGCTTTTGGTAAACAAAAGGTAAGATGCTGATACGTTTAAAGCTTGGACACTGTCTGGAAGACTGATGGAGAAAATAGGACTGTGTTGTTCACATGGAAAAGCAGGGCTTGGGAAGAATGTGTATGGATGGGGGTTTTAAACTTGCTCTGCTTCCTGTGTGTCCTTCCGCAGCTAATCCCAATGGATACTGCTTCACATGCACATGTACAGCCATAATCTGAAACTGCCAGCACACAAAACTACAACGAAACCCAGGCGGAACAGAAAAGGCTCTGCATGTCTGCAGTTTTTAGCTTTCTGCCTCATTATGGGAGAATGTTGCTGACCCTTTGAAGAGCTAACTGCAATATAACAAGTAATCTTACAGTATAATAATGTAACACTGGTACTGTATCATAATGAAAAATCTCTATCTATCTTGCTGCTCCAAACAATTCAAAGATCTAAAGCAGCATTTCCTTTGTCTGGATGTCATTGGTGTCAAGGCCAAAACTCCTTGTACTTTAGTGGGCTCAGAATGAATAAAATAAGGGAAGAGAGATTCCTTCATATTTTTTGCTTTATTATTAGGAAGTTAAACAAAATGTTTGAGAAGACACTGCACAAACTTCTGTAGGAATCCCACATATATGTCAGTAGTTTTACCTGTACATTCTGTAAATGAGTTCATTGGTAGAATAAGCTTGAATTGTTTCATATGCCTTGTGACAAAAATATTCTTGTAAACGGCAGAAATATTTCTCTTCATCTCTCCTTAGGCTTATGAATTTGTGTACAAGCACAAGCTTCTGTATGACTGCAGAAATGCCTTTGAAGAGCAGAAAGGCAGCTCAGGCTAAACCAATCAGAAGTAATTAGCATGCCAACTATGGACCTCAGCCTGAAGATTAAAACTTGCAATTTTAAAAATTAAGGTACATCTTGACTTTTGCTGAAATAATACTCACATACATAGCTGCATGCACAAGATTCCTCAGCTACATTAATATCACACAAACTCTCCTTATCAATATGAACTGGAATCTGCAGTAGCAGAGAACCTTGAACTTCTCTTGATTTCTATTCAAGTTAAAGTATCAACACCTCCAAAACCAACCATTTCCTTTTTCCCAGCAGATGTCATTAGATCTACAGTTTTTCAAGAACAAAAGCATATAGCTTTATTTCATCTTTCAATCTACCCTGACTGTAATGTAAAAGACAAACAGATTGAGACTACTTTGCGGAATCACTTTCAATGAGCTGTATTCTTCTGCTAAGAAAATATTTACAAAATTTGAAGACTCAGAGATTATGGTCAACTCTACGGAGCGGGTAACTCGTACAAGTTCAGCTATTCTGCAGTGACAGAAATAATAAAATATAAAATATTTGTTCATCATAGGAATTTTACATTTTATAGTTAATGTTTTTCCAGGACAGCAATTCATTTTGCCGATTAAAAAAATTCTTATTGGTCTGGCAAAAGTTAAATAAAATACAGGATTAAGTATTTAAAATATGAGTTCCTAAGACCTTAATTTGTATTAATGCCCCCTTCTTAAAGTTTTTGACAGAATTCCATTCATAATGAAATGTTCAGAGGTAATTATTTCTCTTTCTTCTGTGTGAATTATGAGAATTATTTATATACTTAATCTTAATATCATAGCTTCATTGCCTAATAGGAAAAATCCACAGGATATGAATCATTCTGAGAAAGAATTAAAATCTTTTCTTCTGTTTTAAATAAAAAAAGAAAGATGAAAAGATTTCTAATGACATAAAATTCGCACTGCTGCAGGCTCTGCTTGCAAATCAGAGCTCTTGCTACGTAACTCAAAGCTACTGGTTCATACTTCTAGTCTCCTTGCCTGTAAAGCTATAAACTGCAATGTTATAATGATTAGTTAATGAAATAGTGGAGTGATAATGAGGCTATAAGAAATGTAAGTTAAATTATTAATTAAAAAAGGTAAAGAATAAGTAATGAAAGTAGCAAGTTACATGGCCCTTTTTGTAAAAGTATGGTCAAAAGATATAAACCTAGCAGCAGTTTAGCACCTAGCCTTCAGCCTGCGGTCATGTTGTAATGAAACTCCTGACATTACAAATACATTCATTTGACAGTTGTTCTCACTCATAAAATAATGGGCCATGCACAAAGCTTTTTACAAATTGCAGATAAGCTGTAAAAGCCATAAAATTTTCTACTGACATTTATTGCCAACGAGTAGCTTGAGGATGTTGATACATATTGATAACAGTCTGCTTTGTGACATTTTGAAAGTTTACTCCTAATTCACTTGCAGAATATGCAAAGATATTTTTTCTACCATACCTTCAAGTCATTAAGTCATTGTAATATCCACCTGTATTTTTAACGGATTTTTAACTATTTAATAGATATTGTTCCATATGTATTCTATATGCTTATCCCCCAAAAGACAGTTTTTGTAACAAGAAAAAAAGGTAGGTTCTCGTGAACATTCAAGTTAATTATAACTGCAGCAAGAATTTGTTTATAGACAGCTTATATCATCAGCAATAAATAGTACTGTTACTATCTAAAACCCCTTGAGAGATGATTGCATGTTTGCCACTACATACGTCTGTATGTATATACACACACATACATATGCCAAACAACTTCACATGGAAGCAATTCTACCTGCACTGCCCCCAGGTTTATTTATTGTGTGGAGGCACCAAAGAAAGGCTGTTTCATACAAGTGACTATAGGGAACACCTGATCCTATTCCCCCTGAAGTATGTTATACTTTTGCTGTTGTCTGTCTTAGCATAGGAGAGCTCAATGATAATCTCCTCATACACACCTGTGCTTCAACTGTGCTGAAGGTAGAGGCTGTAAACAGTCCTTCTGTTCCTTTGAACCAGAGCTGGTAACTATTTTGGGTTTTTTTTAACATTTAGAACGTTAAAGTATTATAACATTTTTTGATTACTGCAGCTGAGACTCAAAAGTGTTCCACTTTGCCCCATTCCACTGCCCAGGACATTCTCATTTATGAAGTTTGTTTTTCTGAATTTGGGAACACTTAATCTCTGGACACTGCACTTCTGTTCTCTGAGCCTTGTAAAATTTTGGGTACTAATCTTGTTTTAATACCTCTGCAGAAAACACTGAAGAACTGTGCCTGTTTACCACAGAAATTATCTTGTGATAAGATCAACACATTGACATTTGTGGGGTTTTTTTAAACAATATCATGACAAGTTCTGAACACACTTGACAAAGTATTATACTAAAAACGTGTTTTATTTCTTCTGAACCTTCAAACAAGTGGACTGAACAAAAGTGTGTTTCTTTTAAATAGCATTAAAAATACCAAGGGAAAGATTTTATCTGTCACACATGAAAATGCTGTTTTTACAATGGGTCTCATTGTACTAATCCAGTCATTGGTTTATTATCTACAATTCCTTTAGGAAATGTCACAAATCCACAGGATGTCCTTGAGCTTTAAATTTTGCATTTGGATCTTTGATTTAACAGATAAAAGACATAAACCTACATTTACCCAGACAGTTCCCAAGTGACTATACATCTGTAAAAGCCCAGAAATAAGTTATTCTAGTCAGCTTATTGTATAAATTACGATCAATAATTTTGATTTCAAAGGGCCTTTTTTTAGGCATAGCGACAAAAATATTTGGTCTCAGAATAATCACTGGGGTTCCACACTTCATTTCACAAACCCACAACACATGCTTGGAATATGTGTCATCTGTTTATTTTTAAACTCAAACATAATGCGCCCCAAATGCATCTTTTGAGCAACAACTACAGCGGTAGAGCTCTGTAAGATGTAGACACTGGTTAAACAGCAAATACATATTTAAAACAAATAGTCCTGAGATAATAATGATTTGAAATTAGAGACAATGAAAACCAAAGTGTTATAATATGAAAAATAATATAAGATTGTTTGCAACAGCTGTTTATTAGAACAGTGATTTCCTATCTATTATTTACATGCCATGTAATACTGTCATGCAACAAAAACTGAGGGAGAAAGGTTTGGTCTCATAAAGCTGGAAAGGCAAAATAGCTAGCCAGCCCCACTACCTGTATCCTAGCCTTTCCAGAAAATCCGTTGTGGACCGCAGCTCAAACTTGGCCAAATATATCTGTACAATATACCTGCTTGCAATAACTGTATTAGCAACTTTATAAAAAGCTTCCTCTGGGATGAAGGACAGCTAAAAGCTGAATACTGACTAGATTCAAAGGGGAGATATCCTTTCTGCACACAAGTCACTCAGCTCCATCAAATGTGCATTAATTAGTACCTTTTAGTACTTTGCTCCACTGGGAGCCATCAAAAGCATTTGCTACTTACAATCCAAAAGAAAACAGAGCATAGGTATAAAGAAATGGAAACAAAACCAGAGCCGTCTGCCCCAAATGAATTAGCCTTAGATTCAGAAAACCGAGTTGCAATTTAGAATAACACTGAGAAGAAAAGCATTGCTTTGAACTCTAAATCTCCGGTTCTAATAGCTGTAACAGGTCTTAGGAATCGTAAATAGGCCAGACTAAAATAACTTAGAAAGTTAAATATAGATAAGAATTATGGTTTTGTTTTACTTTTGATTTCAATCTTGTCATAGAAATCCTGACACTGAATATTGCCCAGCAACGCCTTTCCTTTGTGATAAAGCCAGCCTGGAGCTGGGGTCTAGGACAAACAGGTTAAACAACAAAAATAAACCCCTGTGAGGTTTTGTTCCAATAGAAAAAGTGGAACAAAAGAGAGCAAGAAATAGAAGTTGCTGTGATAGAGGTAAACATTTGTTGCAGTAAATTGCTAGGGTTTTCAAAGCAGCAATTTTCAGGCTATGGAAGGACACTGTCATGTTCTTTCAGATACAAGTGTTGGAGCAAAAGGCCTTTCTTCCAGAGTAGAGAAATGCTTTGTTTGAGAGGCAGAGGAGTCACCCCCACACCTCAGCCACAACCTAACACTGCTCTGGGGAGACTGCTTACTCTTAACCTATTTGTACACTCACAGCTAGAGCCATTCCTTTTCCTTAATTAGTTGCTTTCTCTTCTTCCAAACACAGAAAAGGGAATCACTGAGAATCAAGTCAGAAAAAGTATTTACATACAGAAGATGCAGTTCTAAACAAATAATTACTTTCAAGAAAACTTCCCTTTTAGTTCAGAATTTATTTTCAAAATACTACATCTTTTTAAGTTTTCTCCCTCTTCTGTCCATAACTGATTCTACTTTATTTGCACATGTGAAAAATCTGATACAAATACCGCTGTGGCTATTTGAATATTATGAGAAGAAGCTACTCTCCCAATCCCAGTTTAGCAAAGCATTTAGCCATTCTTGAGGTCTGACTAAAGCTATTAAAAATGCAAGTGTTCTAGATTATTTCGACTCGCCAGAATACATATCCTTACCCAGCAGTAACCAACTCTCGCATACTTTCAATAAACCACATAATACCCAAAATCTTCTTTTTCAGTATAGCTGCAATGAATTTTGGATAAGTTGAACCCAAACATGACTGACTTTGTTTTAAAGGAACTTCCCCAGGTTTTCTGGCATCAGTAGAAAAAAACATGCAAGATTTTAAACCCACTGGACAATATCTGTGGTGTAATCTCTAATATACTCTCTGATCTTTCTTTGCTGCAAAGAAATTGAGTGTTCAGAAAGAAATAAGGTAGAGGAGTCCAACAAAGAGTTATTGCTTCCATGAAAGGATTTTCTCCCCACACTTCTCATAGCTCACAGATAGAATAAGTTATTTCTAGCTAAATGACAGGTTCGTCGTCTATATGACAGGGAGGGGAACAACAATCATAACCTAAGTTACTTCACTGAGCTGGTTAACTATAGAGGCATTCACTGCAAAAATGGCTATACCGTTTCAACATGATGCATTTTTCAGCTCCTAGTTACTATCCTGCTATTGCAGTTTCAACCATTAGGAGGAAAAAAAAAAATAATCAGAGAATGAAACACATTTTAAAGATACTTCCTTTTTGTGTTACACCTAACTGCTGGTTTCTGCATTCAAAAAGTGGATGAACACCGAAATGGTCCATTCTGTTAATGTTTTTTGTGTGCATTATAATGGATGTTCAGGGACATATGGTAAGGTCTGGATCTAGATCCCATTGCCCAAATATTGTCCTCTCCCACTCTTAGCTCTAATATTTTAGGTTTTATAGGCTTTACAATTTTTTCCCCAAAAGCAGAGGGAAAAAGAAGACACCCACTCTCTGGATCCACTGAGCCTTCCATTCACAGGAGCAAGTAATGTGGTCATCATTAAAGAATTTAACTTTAAACCAAAGTGACCCATAAAAATTTCACCAGTTCAGTTTCAGGATGCAAAAGCTTATACATAATAACTCCTACAAGTAAGGGTGAAGTAAATGTAAATTTAATGTCATGGCAAGCTACACCACTAAAAGTTTTAAGAGTACCAGCTTATTGTCAATAGAGTCATAGAGTTAGATATTTAGTTATATAACAATTCATCACACTTTTTGTCCTAATCATTTTGAAGAGACTTCAGAATAACTACAAACATTTTCATTAAGAAGAATCATGTCTTGTTCCGGCACAAATATACGCATTGTTCCATATGAAACTCAAAAGGTTCATATGAGTAACAATTCTACAACAACCTACATTTTTTGTTAGACTAGACCTCCAGTTGCTTTGTGGAGAAGATAAATCTAAAAAGCAACTCAAGCTCAAAACTCATTACACTTCTATATCTATACCAGTTTTACTTCAAAGACAGAATGTTTTGGGGAACTTTTATAGCTCAATATTCTCCTTGTATTCTTCATTGCTCATTTGCCCCATGGGAGCTAGCTGAAGGTATCATCCTAAGAGATCAACTTAGAGCTGCTGTTGGAGCTCGTCAGCCAGGCAAGTTCTACCAAGCAGAGTGTGTGACCCTGTCATTTCAGGCTTAGTTTCCTGTTTTGCAGCTGAGTTCTCAGTTCTGCTTCAAGAAGTTCAACTTCACCAGCTGGATCTAGTAGCTGAATTTATTTACCACTGATTTATACCAGTGGCAAGGTTTTCCCTATCATTTGATAACCAAGGTACTGGCAACACTGGAAAGAGAGAAAGACTGAGAAAGGGAATTCTGACAGCCATGATTTTACTCAAAACTTCACTCACTCTGGGAAATTTTGGTCACTCTCTTCACCTGGCTCCCAAACATTTGAACTCCACTGACTTAGTATTGATACTCATTAAACCAAAGACAGCCTGAAGTCGATCACATATCTATGCCTCCCCATTCTTTGCCCAATTGTGTTTCTTACTCCTGTTCTTAAATTCATACAAATTACAGAAAATCAATGCTTTGTTTTTAACTAAGAGACACCCAAGATTAAGTAAATGCACACAGAAACTTTCTGCATTCTATTTTGCATAATTTTTTCACACTAGTTTTTGAAATATGCAGTGAAAAGATAAAGTTTACACTATTTCAATAAAAATAAGTTTTAAACTAATAAGTTTAATAATACTACTTGCTAATTTGAGATGTCAAATTTTTATACTGCAGGTCTTAGCTCTTAGATCAGAGAAAAGCAATTGTCACATACTTTCTTAATTTTAAATATTATTTTATTTAAGTAACAGTCTTACAGAGTAGATTTCCATATTGCATAGTTCCTGATACCTTGAAATTACTATCCTGTTTCAAGTAACTATGCAACGCATTTTTATTTTATTGGGGTTGGATTTTTGAAGGTTAGTGCAGTCACAAGAGGAAAAAAAAAAAGCCTTCTTTCCACAGGCCAAATAGGAACTTATGCAATATCCTAAATAATAGGCTACAACTTGTTTCAGTTTGAAGTTTGGAAGGATTAGAGGTAGTTTATTCTTTGCTCCAGTATGCTCTTGGGATGCTTCTGCACAGTTTGCCAAAGCCATATAAAATTGTTTGCAGCAATTTTATAATATTTACTACTGACACTAAAGAGTAAGCTGAACCACCTAAGTAATTTTATTTATGAATACAGAAATAATTTAAAGTGGGAGACCAGCACTAATTCTTTGATTACGGAATTGTCTGTTTCAGGAAGTTTTCAGTCTAAGGTCATTTGAAAAAAAGCATACCACACACTACAAAAATCCCCACCCCATAACAGCTAAAAGAAGATGGGACAAAACTGCCAATATTTGCAAACAGCCGTAGACAGTACTGGCAGTCATACTGCCTTGCTGTCAGGTCTCATAAATTAAGCAGTGCTATGCGTGGCAAGTAGCTGGATGGTAGTCCTCTAAGGAACACAGTTTTTATAAGCAGTAGTAATGGAGATTAAGTAGCTCTTCTCTTTTCACTGACTCACTACTGAATCAATGCCCCAGCACTGGTAACAAGGTAGCTGGGGGACACTATACTGATCATCAAGCACTGAAACAGAAGTACTAGGGTCTAACTACATAAGATAATTAAGCACATTTTGGTTTGGTTTTCACTTGTTTTTATATTTAAAACATAATCATTACAATCTAGAACTAAAAAGAGCTACACAAAAGTGGAAATTGATAACTGCTTGTTGACCATCCAAATCCTTGTGCTGGTTCTAATGGCCAACTGCCACACCCCCTGCAAACCACTGTAGGATTTGGAATACCCTTCAGGGTTCCTTCTCTCAAGACCATTTTATCATGTACTCCATACACGCTACAGATTAAAAGTCCAAAGCAGTTGGCTCATACATTCAACATATAGTTAGGAATTCTGTCTCAGAAACTGAAATTATTAGAGCTGGAAAATCTTGGCTATATACTTATCTCAGTTGACAAATACTGAATTCCTCTTTTCCCTAGTTTTAACTTCAGATCCATGTGAAATATATGAAGCAATAAAGCTTTCTGTAATTTAAACATTAAGTTGATCATGGAAGGCGTGTTAGTCGCACTGTAGTATTAATTAAAAAATTACATTTTTTAGTGTAAGTCCATCACAAGCTAGAGGTGGGTTGAAAAAAATCAAGGAAGTTGAGGCCAGCTTAGAGTGAAAATGCATAGTGAAGTCCTTACCCTACTGCTTAAATGAGCGTCAAGTGCAGTGAAAACATGTGCAAAACACTCACTCATTCTTCTTTAGTTCAAATATATCAATAGAAAAAAAATGGCCATTTTCAATGGGTGTGGCCCAATGTAATTTTGAGGCCTACTCACCCTTTTTTTAACTTCACAGTTATTGCCAAATGTAGAGCTGACATATTTGCCTTTTCTTCTTTTAGAATCATGTGTTAATTCTGCTATGTTTAAAGATTAACTCTGGTATTTGACCATATTATAAGCCTCTTGTTTCCATTTATACTGATACAAAGATGGCAAAACCAGAGGAATTACGTAACTCTGCTAATTAGAATTGGTTTTCCTTAGCAGTACACCACTTCATTGCAAAGACTAACCTTTAAATTGGAATCAGCGTATTTTGGGTTCTGACTGGGACCCAGAATCAGAGCTTAAAACAAATCCTACAACAACAACAAAGAGTAAAGTTTAAAGAAAAATCAAACCCCAACACAACACACCCATGAACAAATTTGTAAAACCTGTATTTTTGCCTGTGGTCTAGCAAAACTAGAAAAAGCAGTGGTTGTTATGTTTGTTCTTAGAGTCTAATGTGATATATAATCTTCCAAATTATTTTTGTTTTCAGCTGACAGCTGAAGAGCCCAGAAGAACATTCCTGGGTAAGTACCAGCGCACTACATTGCTTGGAGGGTGGGGAGGAAGGAGGGGTGGAGGGAGGTGTATTACTTAGAATCCACAAATTGCACTGGTTCTGTATACTTTAAGCTACTTTATTAAGATATTTTAAGCTTTCTGCACCTAATCAGATGGATTTAAAAGAAATACAAAGTCAGTAGAATTAGTAAGAGTGCTGCTACTTATGAAGTGCAGTGGTGAACAACACTTTGTGAAGGTTTAGTTCTATTTTTATTCCATGCAGAACATACAAAAGGTCAAAATAAATGGCCTAGAGGCATATGAGTAACACAAACTGTATGCCTCCTGTTGCCTAGACGTCACAGTGGTTTCTAAGTTAGTCTACTTAAGAATTGAACACCACCTCTGACTTTAACAAACCACACAATGAGATTATTGTCCCATCAGTCAGAGGATAAGACTGAATTACAACTTTTCCCTCCACATTGTACTGCTCTGTGATGGTGGTCATGAGGACTTGTAAACTCTCCAAAGATGTGACTCAGTTCAATGCAAAAAGTTCAAAGATGTTTTTCTTAGTTGTTTACCATTCTATACAATATATATTACAACACTTGGATTTCTGAATTGCTGTATCTAACATTATTACATTGATAGTACAGAGACAGACTATTTTTAAAGCACTATTGCATTCACTATTTGGAATTAAATTTATTTAGAGAGGACATTGACCAGAGGAAATTAGAATGGCTGGTTATAGAGCCACTACACAATACTGTTAACATCTCATCCTCATTGAAGAAAAGATGTAGTCATGGGGAATTAATGTATGGCATTAACAATGCGGATTTGTAAGAGGAAAGATGCAGTAGAAAGGATCTCCATTAATTTCCTTTTATAATGTCTTCAGTTTGGAAGTGTGGTATTTTTTATTTCAGTGATAAATCTAGAAACACTTAAGCTATTACAAAGAATTACATCCTATTGATGAAATGCTACAGAGCTGTTCTATTGCAGTCTAATGGGAAAAAGACACAGTGAATAATAAGAAACCATATGAAGACAAACATCTTAATTAGCTAGATTCTACTATAATTCTATTGTAAATTTTGTACCACTATTACAAACTATTTCATTTAACATAGGAGTTCAAAATACAGTCATCCAGTAAATATCTATTACAATATTTTACAATGTAGGAGCCTAATCCTATTCCCATTAAATTCTCGTTGACTATAGAAAGAAACCTAGTATGCAAAGTCAGCTATAATTCCAAAATTATTCTTTTTACATTTTCTTTTGGGAGGCAAAGAGTATCTGGGAATCTGCCATACATAACTAAAGTTAACTACCATTCACCTCATTTCCCTACTTCGTTTTCCCCATCCCTCCTTAACAATCATCAAGAAAAACCTGTGGAAGATGGGAATGTTTTAAGCATTAAATTTTTGAGTTTTTCTGAGGCTGTTCTTACAGGACCTACTTGAGCAGTCAGTTTCTTTGCAGGTGTCTCAGCCAACATTGCTTTTACAGACTTGTTTTCATGCCTGGATTTTGTGAAAATTTTCAATACACAGAAATATCCATAATACTGAGCAGCTGGAAGGGGAAGAATAAATAGTCCCTGTTATACAAAGGAATTATAAAGGACATGGGAAGTTTCCTTGTCCCGAACTTAAAAAGACAATGAGTGCTGCGCTTTATCCAGTATCTCATCCTTTTTCAGTTACAGGCAAACAAGTCAGCTTGGTATAAAAATGGTAAAAACAATTTTTTTTTTGAAGGATCTTTAGGATTCTTTCATATTTTTTTATAGTAAGATTTTAAGTTTTTCTTCCTCTGCTTTCTTCTATTACCATTCCAGCACTCCACGTTTTAGCAATTTTAATATACTTGCTTAGAACTGTCCATATGTGAATTTCATTTCAGTTTCCTTGATCAAATCCAGAAAAAAAATTCTAGAGGACTTCAAATATGTATGTGTGGTTTTTACTTGCTTATTAAAAGTATCAGCTATCAGTTTTCCTGTCCTAGAAGTGTTCCTGTACTGAAGTTTCCCCAGTCTTAGTTGTCTTTCTTTCCAGCAGGTCTAACACATCTAAGACATGGTATCCTACACAATTTTTAACTTGATTTTAATTCTAAGCTCATAAAAGATTTGGGGACATGAATGAGCTTTAAAGGCCTTAAATAAACAATTGTGACATTCAAACCTCTCAAGTGCCCCAAAGTTCTGAAAACCTTAATTCTGAATAGATTACTTTTTTTTTAATAGTTTGTACTGCTAAATCCCAAGGTGCCTAGAATTCTGCAGCAGAGCATACTCAGAAGCAACTTAGTTTGATAAAACTTAAGTTTTTTGGGTTTGGTTTTTTTTTTTTAACCACTCTAGATGTAATCGCACTTTTTCATTTTGCCAGAATCCACAGATTCACAGATAAGCCTTACTGTGATCCGTCTAGATAGGCACTTCTCATTCCCTGCCATCAGGGCCACCAGTCAATACATATTCTCAGTGCCCACATACCACATGCATAACTGAAAACACTCTTCAGAAAAATGCAATGTCCTTCAATGGATGACTGACAAGCTGAGGGTTTTAGTGGGGGTTTTGTTGTTGGTTTCGGCGCTTTTGGTTTTTATTTAAGGCTTCAATATCAAGTGTCTTCCAGATCCAAGCAACTTACCTATATATTATGCTAAAGATGAACTATGTTTTCCTCATCTTTAAGGACTGTCCAACAGGCAAGACCTGTTTACATATGTTGCATTGGTTATGATTAGGACTGGATAACTTTCTCCATGCTCTTACCAACTCTGTTACAGGTACAAAATACCAAATGGTCAGGAATGATTACTGTCCCTTTTCAGCTCCAAAACTACATAAACATTTATTTTCAACTTTATCCTTCTATCACCTGTACACTTGCATCTCAGTTGCATTCTTTCAAGCCTTATTTTGTACTTCTGTTTATGCCCCTATATTCTTCCTGTGCTGAACTCTTTCCATCAGCTAAATTCCTTGAAACAAATCAGCTGGCAGAAATACTACCTGACATTTGCCTTTTTTTTTTTTAACCCCACATTCAGTATCATACAAGCAACAGAAAGGATAATCTCCACATAAGACTGTGTTTTACAGCTAAGCCAGTTCAATGGTTTGTTGATAAATCTTTAATATAAGCTGACTGATCTGCTAAGGAAAAGACTGAACAGTAAAACTATCTCTGAGTCTGTCTCCCCTTTTTCTCACCTTATACTGTGCTAATCCACATGTTATTTCAATGCAAATATTTGCAGATATCTGGGAATCCGACTTAAATCCACTGATTATTTTTTAATTCATGCTAAGGCTAAGGTAGAGAAAAAGACTTCTGCTCTTGGATCTGGTGCTACCATCTGTGATCCCTAAGGGGACCAGAGACTGTTTCTAAATCTAAGACAAATTTGATTTCACTTTTTTGTGTGTATATGCCCCTCAAAGATTTCTTTGATTCCTTAAAAATACTAGTTTTTAATCTTGGAAATGAAGGCCCTGTCAGAATAAAGTTAAACAACATTTATTTTCATACAGAAACATTTCAGAGTGTTTCAATACCTGAGCAAGCTTTATGGGTTTGACCCCCACAGACTTTCTCCTCATAGTCATTTCCACATGTGCAGGCTGAACACAAAACACTGAACTCCAACAGAGCACCCAGATCACTCAGGTTTATGGATATTAGTGTTAACCTCTTTCCCTCAGTCATCTAAAACTCTGCCTCTAACTTAAGAGGAAACAGTGTATCTTAAGCCTCACTATTTATTCTTTGGAATAAAGATACTGCCACATGAAACATAACAATAATCCTCTTATCTGTCAATTATCTGTCTCTCTTCTACTTAACTTATGAAGTGTCTGCTAGTAAGATACTATTGACCGTTTCTCTGAATAGCTTAAGTCTAGACAGAAATTTTAATTTCAGAAATAAAAACTATTATCTGTAGCTTATAACTCAGTTTCAAGCAGAAAAAGTTTGTGCATGCGAGAGAAAAAAAAAATTCTCTTTTCAGGTCTGTCTCCTATTTCCATTTACACCAGTTACCATTTCAGGGAGAGGTCTGCTGCTCTGAAGCATAGTGTCCAGATATCCTTATTTACTCAGCATCAAGTTGCAGAGGGGCTAATTTTAAATATTGAACCCCATTAACTAAGGAAATTTTACCAACAGTCTGTGGTGGAGGCACACAAAAAAGTGTGATTGTACATTTTGTTGTTGTTCTTTGACAAACCAGAGCAGTCCTATAATATGCAAATACTATCCTAGTACAGGTAACGTTAGACAAAATAAAGATTTGAAGGGTCATTTATGTATAAGGAGAACTAAGAGTTAATAAATTGTTGTGCTAGACTTCTCTTTGGAAGAAAAGTTATACACTTAAGTATTACAACTCTAAATAGCACCAGTAACAGTGGGTTTCATATATACTCATGAAAAAAGCATGGCACGAGATTGGTAGAAAATCCCTTTCATTGGCATCCTGACTCACATCAGAACTTCCTGTGAGTAAACCCTCAGGCTTTGTATCCCGGAGAGTATTTAGTGAATTTTGACACACCTCTTAGTTCTTTAAGAAACAGCTGGATGCTCAGTTGCTACTAAATTGTGTATCTAGTTACTGTTTCAGCCACCCTGAACTCTAATGCTTTGAGAGAAACTTTTCATTAAAGGATGGGTGATAACTGCTCTAATTTTCCACAGCACACCCCCCACCCCCCAAACTACAATTAGAGGGGATTTTGGCAGAAGAGTTGAAGTAATTACCATCAAGACAGCATTGAAATACTTTTTGTGGGTTCAGTCACTGCTACAATGGACAAAACAACCAAATAGCTTGACCAGAGACTGCGACCCATCATTCACACACAGCGCAAGCACATGCAGACAGCAAAGTAGTGGCAGCATTTCGTTTGCATTTTGTCACTGTGTTTCTTTTCTTCTGAATTTTAAAATACAGAAAGGAACTCTAATATTCAACAAAACATTTTAGTATCTCACAGTTCTTCCAGTTCTTAGATCAGCAGTAAATTTGGCTACAGCTGAATTTATACCAAAGCAATACTAAACAAAGAGTCTTCTCAAAAGGTGATTGCTCTTTTGAGCAAAGCAAACCAGACATGCACAGCAACAGCAGGCGTTCTGGCAAGAGTACAAGGGAATTCTGATTGAAGAAAGATGCATGGAGAGTAAAATCCTTATGTCCTTGTGTCACCTCCCATGAAGTGTTTGGGAGGTCACAACACCAGATTATATGATGTTCTTTAAAACAAGAATACGATACTTTTTATTTCCACCATAGAAACTGTAATATTAATAATGTTTAGCTTCAATAATATATTAATTCTCACTAAATGTATCATATGCATATATATAAATTTGCAGTTGCATTTTGGAGCCATGATCCAGGAGCAGGAAAGCTAACTATTTGCATACACAATCTGTGGCCCAGTACCTACCCCTGGCTAGCATATCAGAACTGTGGACCTAAATTACAGTGAAAAGTTTCTTTTGGTCCAAGACAAGGAAGGAGTCCGTAACAAAAGTACTGCCGAGAGTGGCACTTACAGATTCATGCTGCATCAGTTGTATGAATATTTCATAGATTCAGAACCCAGGGATTTGGTAAAGAATTCTGTTACTCATGTATAGAGAAAGAATGACCCTTATTGCTATTTGGTTAAAAACAGTTCATATAACTACTAGTTACACATGGTACAGTGATGCATCAAAGTTGAATTACTCACTTTATACTACTCGTCAGTATACAAAACATTCACAGCTGTCAGAGGAGAGCTTTCAGTAAATCCTGTGATCTTTGAGTGACCTCAAGCAAGAAAGAAAAAAGGTGGAAGAAATTAAAATTAGCCTGCAACACCATGGCACCGTGAAGCTTACACTGATGAAGTCAGCTTTGATCTCTTACAACCGCAGGTCTGTCACCAAATTTGCAACTGTGAAGGCAATCATGTGTCAACATGTACTCTGACAGAAACATGTACAGTGTGGGAACATCTGAAGGAACACATTTCTATAAAAACTTCAACAGCTGTAATGTCTGAATGGCAATAAATTCTAGAAAAAAAATCTTGAGAAGCAAAGCACACATCAGGAATGAGACACGGAAGACAAAATGGTACTTCTTTATGATGGCAAGGGTAAAATCTTAATACAGAAAAACTGAAACAATATGTGGCTGATAAGACATGCCCAAACTAAACAGAGAATTCACTGCTGGAATAAGGACTGCGTTAGAAAGAAGGAGGAATGAGCACCCGGTACAGACAGAATCTATTTTTATTCTCTTAAAATATTAAAAGACTGTCTTATTGAAAATTCTTTTTTCTCCCCTGTGATTAACACAAAAATACAATCAGAAATGTATGCGTTTCAGCAATTTTATTTTCAGCTACCAAAAAAGACAGGTAAATATTGAGAGGTCCAAAAGACAGCTGTAAAATTGACCTCTTGTGGTTTGTTTTAATTGTTTGGTTTCTTTTAAGTGAACAGGATTACATGCTGTTAAAGAAAGATTTTGGGTTGTTAGGGGCGGGGAAGTTGGCTAACCAGTGATAAAAGTGAAATACAAAACACTATACAAAATACCTTTTTCCTGAGTTCTACTCATTTTCAATATGGAATACTGAATATGCTGGAAAATCCAGAGTACAGATCAAAACAGATTTTAACCTTTCTTTTCAATGGCATGAATTTTTTTTTGGGGGGGGGGGGGAGGGAGGGGGAGTCATTTTAACATTGTTGGAGACATCAAATACTGTTTTGATACTTTCTTTAGGGTTGTTTTATTCTGTAACATTATTATCCAGGCAGTGATGTATAGAAATCAATAACGAAAAGTGGAGGTGTTAAACAGGAAATTGCTAGATCAAACCGAATATTTCATTACCTTTCCCAGATGCATGTTTTTGTTTTGTTTTCAATCTGCTCCACTAATGACCAAAAATATCAGCATTGCAGTCTGTGGCTTGAATCTTAGCATACAATTACCAAAGACTGCTTTCCTGAATATCATTATTTTCCTGTACTTTGTAGGAATTTGCAGCCTGTCATGTCTGTGCATTAAGTATTTCCCAACATGCAAGGTGAATCAGACAAATACTATTAAGGTTAAAAAAAAAAAAAAAACAAACCAACAAAACATACCAAAAACCGACAAAAAAAAACCCCAACCAAACAAAATCAAAACCAAAATGGGATTTTCTTTTTCTTTAAGAGGAGTTTGATGTCCTCCATCCATTTCTGCAGTAGTCTTTCTGCCTTCAGAAGTCATGACAAACTAGACTCAAAAACATTTAAAAATTTACCTGTAAACAGACCCACAAGGAACGTAAGTATCTATGATTTCTCTGCCCCAAAAACAGAAGTCCAAAGAAAAGTAAAACTGATGACCTCTGGAAGTATGAGGTGGTGACAGGCAATGGAAGGCAAATGTCCAGTGACAACAGTTTAAAATCACAACCCTATTTAACCACAGCTATAGTTTTGTGAACTGATATATTTTCACACCCAGAAATGTACTGTAATACATGTACAATGAAGGGGAGATGCATTCAGACACTCTGTCATTAGTTTTAACTGTCTTAAATGCAAATACTAAAGAAAGAGCTCTCTTAGGCAAAATTTCCTTGGGGGTGGGGGAGAAGACTAGAAAAAAGACGCTGGGCCTTCTAGGTTATTTTCATTCTTTAGCTAACTAGAAGTCAGTCTCAACGAAATTTTCTCCCTTAGAAAGTTCCAGTTACAATACAGAAACTACAGGTACTTTTAAACTACAGGTACTTTTAAACTACAACACTGTAGTATTGTTCACTCCTGCATGTTAACATTTCTTAGAAATTCAATTGCACGTTTTAACTTTTCAGGGAGTTTAAATGTCTAAGTTAGATTACATGAATAATGTAAGATTGCTAAATTGTCCTCCTCTCTATACTGACTGGAAAGGAAATTTAAATGAATTACACATCAGTGATTTATCTAGAAACCATGGTCTCAATATTCAACCATTTATCTGTAAGTTCTTCTTTGGTTCATAAAGACATGAGAACGTCTGTCTTAGTTTGTTAGGCCATGTAGAACTACATCCTAAGGAAATTCTGCCTTTACCTGTCACAACAAAAAACAATTAAAAACTCAGTGAATGTATGTATGTATAATGCTGACCTTATTTGACTGCTCCAGTTCTCAAACATTTACTTACAAAGCAGAATATCTACATATCCTCAAGTTAGTAGGACACACAAAGAAAATAATCGGGCATAAATTCAACATACAGGTCATTATATACATTGCCTTTATGAAAGGAAGTAAAAAGGAGAGCAATCCAGAACTACCTAGAATCATCAGTACTACAGGTGATAGAAAGAAAAAGCAATGCCACTGGGATGCTTGCTATGCAGTTGGCATATGACTATGCTATTTATCATGGAGACAGTTATGATGTCCAACAGCATGTTATTTCAAAGAAGCATCAGAGAAGTGCCAGACAGAAAGCCAGAGCAGGAACTGACAGATCTCTGCAACACAGGCCTGTAGTTCAAGATACCAAGCAGATGCACTTGTGATGTGTCATCAGATTCTCTTTTGCATTTACTTATTGTAGATCAAAGCATTGACACAGGGGATGAAAAATTGCTGGCTCTGTTCTATCACAAGGATTCTTTGATCAGAGGCTACATTAAAAAAAAAAAAAAATCAATTTCTTTATTATGCCTCGGTGCACTTATTGGATCCAAGAATCTCTAGATGCATGCTTTGTCAACTCCCCTAAGTAGTGTTGAATCCTTATTTGCACCTTGATTAGATTTCCTCTGGACATTGTCATGGACTCACTGACTATGAAAATAGTTTTGTTCTCATAATCTAAATTTTCAAAGGTGTTAAATCTGGTGTCTGTAAAATTATAATATTGTATCATGAGATAAGAATTCCTCAATATGCTTGAGTAGATCTGTGCAAATTCTTCTCTCCTACAATAGCAAAAGCTAGAATTTTAGCCCAATATATTGCAAGGCAAGTTTTCTGGTGCTCAACACAGCTGATGCCTAAAAATGTGCTACACATTCTGCTAGAAATTCCAAGTTATTAGATGTTTCTGTTATGTTAACACATATAGCTTAAAGTAGTCAAGCAAGGTCAACAGGTGGAAATGCTGCCTGCCCTTCAAGAGACACTAATTCCTGCCTTGTGCTTCTGCCAAGGTGATACAATGTTAGCGGTAAAATATTGATAATGGCCAGCCTCCTCTTAAGTGAGTTCAGTGAAGACTGTGCAGCTGTCCAGACTTCCATAACTTTTTAAACAGCAACACACATTTTCATACTTCTCCCTCCTTGATCACATCAAAACTTGACTGGACATGACCCTAAGCAACCCAATCTACATTGGCTCTGTTCTGATCTCTGTTCATTCTCATTCTGGCTCTGTTGGACCAGCCATCATCCAGAAGACCCTTCCAGCATTGGCTTGTGAGTCTATAGCTCAGAGTTCTTGTTGATTCATCCCTAAATTTATACTGTTTATTGTTATAGTATTTGCAAAAAAATCCAAACTTAAAATTTACATTTTCATTCTATTCCAAAACCTACTTATTTGTACAACATCAGCAAAAACTGGGATACAACATTTCAATTTCTCTTTTGAATTTTAATCACTATTAGCAGCTTCCCCCTTCCACTCCCCTAGTCATAGCATTAGGATGTTGTGAGAGATGTAATATTATTGGTGAAGTTTGATTTTTTTTTTTAACTTTAGCAAAACACAGTCTGTGGTTCCTGATGCTCTCTGCACACTGGTTTTATTTTCAGTAACAATGCCACCTGCTGTGCTAAATATAAGAGATGTTTGAACAGTGCAGTGCTCAGTCTCCTCAATATTGGCATTTGAGCAAGGCTATTGAACAAAATTTTTATCCACAATACGCAACAATCTCAAACTAAAGAAATATCCTCCTAGTTTCTCTTTCATATTCAAACTCATCACAATCTTTCTATTATAACCACAATTGATTGAGAGTGCTATACTAGTTTCAAAAATACGAGATGTGTGCTGGGGCACCAAGAAGCAACCATGGCCTGTAGGCAACCTGGGACCTGGAAGCCCACAATCAATAGCACGCAGGACTCAAAGAGCAAAATTCCAACATTCATCTGCTGCAAAAGAAAACATTTAGTCTGCAAGTAAAGAGAATCATGACTGAAACAGTTACAGATGTATAGGTCAGAAAATCATCTTCTGGCTAGCTACATTCACACTACTTGGAAGCCTTTTACACCATGATAGGCTGCTGGCATATGGGCACAAACTAAGTAGTTTAGCTTTCACTTTAACTGCTAAGCATATGGGTGAAGCTGTGTAAAGAAATTTTTATCACTCACCACCACCACCACCCACATAAACATCCAAAGGATTCATTCTCCCAGATTATCAGCTTAGCTCCTGAGTAAGTACCAAGCTCACATAAATTATTTTAAGATCTGATATGTACATGGGGTCAAGAAAGGAGTGCAGAGACACTTCTATTAGAATTTATGTATTTCATTTTTTACATCATTGTACTAACATTATGTTCAAAGCACAGCACAGAAGAAAGTCAACATTTTTCCTTAAAAAACACTCCTCCCTCAATTTCTCCCTCCCCTCAAACACACTGAATCACAGGCTTTCAGTATCCATGTACTCTTACTTGTAGGAGGAGCAACCAGTTCTATCTGTAACCTTGATCCTCTTAAATCTTTTTTTCCAGATCTCTGACTCAGAAGAGTCATTTCATTAAGTAGTGCCTAGATGTAGGTGGCTTAGTGCTTAACAAGTAAAGAAAGTCATGATGGTAGTGTGATCCATATGGCTGATCAATAAAAGAACAAGTAAATCTTCATTAATAAACCCTAGTACATCTCTGAAAGTACTTCAAAACAGGACCAAACTATATCATATTGATAATACCAGCACTATCCCACTCTCAGACATTTAACTGAATTGAAAAGTGAAGTGACTTCAATGTCATGTGTTCCATCAAGATTACAGCATTAATATCCTCATCTTGAGTGGCTTCAAACTTCCATTGCATTGCTATTGCATGGGAAAGATTAATATACATAAACGTTAGAATAGTTTTAAGTATAATATACTTCTTATGTTAATAACTATCCGATGTTTCAAACTGATTACTAGTGGACACATAAAGGGAAGTTTCTTCCTGCTTCTCACTCTCTTCCCAGCTTAATAATGATTTCATCACTGTTACTGTGCTTTCGTGTCACACTAACCAAATCTGAAGCCTTTTTGGCTACAAGCATATACAACACTACTCGTTCAAATAGCACACTCACAACTTTCCTCCCTTTGACTTCTATACTTTTACTGCCCTCCAGCTCTTCTTTATGGTCATGATCACGTTGGTAATACACAAGAGACAAGAAAAGCAGGAATACCACTGTATTCAACTCTATAACACACAGAAATAATTGTTGTCCTAACAAGCTTGTAATATAAAAGAAGCAAACTAGATGCAGGGTATAAAGAGTTCGTCATACAGGCAGAGATGGCAAGCTACTGTAGCAAGTGCATTATCATTTACAAAAGATTTTACTTTTCTTAGAACACTGAGTCTGTTTGAAGGACAGGAAAAATAAAAATTCAGGAACTTCATCAAGACCGAGTTTCTGAGTATCTGTATCTCAGTTTCTAGAATTCCTAAAAAACACCACAAAGTTCCTAGAAAGCAGGTAGGAGTTCCTAGACTGAAAAGGGGGAATTCATGGAAAGCACTAGAGAAAATATATAGGGGGATACCTAAAAAGCAGGTTTGAAATTTCTAAAAACCTGTTAAGGTATTCCAAAAAAGCAGACAGAAAAAACACAGAAAGTGCTTGGGGAATTCCTAGAAAGCATTAGGAAATAGCCTTAGAAACCATATGTGGCATACATAGAACATAGGCAAAAAAATGTTTATAGAGAGCTCTTGAGAAAATCATACAAAGCAGGTGGAAAATCCCACATGGGGCATCTCCAGAATGCACATGGGGGGATTTCACACAAAGTTCTTGAGGACTTCTGAAAAAGAAGGAAGAAATCTTCCTTTCCAAGAGGATTTGTTTTTGTCATGGTATTTCTCTTCTCAGATCGAGAAGGTATGTTTTATTTAAGAGGCAAGAAAGTTCTTGATCTTATAAGCATTTCTCCTATTGCCTCATTCCTTGTGGGTCAATAGACAAGTATCTTCTGTTGACTTGCTGGACAAAGGAATGTGACAATTGTTTTGGCTCCTGAAGACAGAGAATGCGTAAGACCTTCTCTACCAAATAGACTCCATGACACTCCACAGACATATTAAACTCAAGGAAACATTAAGCTTTTACATCACAGATTAAACAAAATCCCAGTTCAAAGAAGCGACTAATGGAAATTGATATCTTCTGGTGTGTTGTGGTTTAACCCCAGCCAGCAACTCAGCACCACGCAGCCGCTCACTCGCTCCCCCCCCACCCAGTGGGATGGG
>JAVKLA010000039.1:20155107-20177867 GCA_034782735.1 Sagittarius serpentarius | reverse complement strand
ATACTGAACTGAAAACACAGCGCTGTACCAGCTACTAGGAAGACAATTAACTCTATCCCAGCCGAAACCAGGACATGGTGAAAAGTGTTCCCTTTTCCTCAATATTGACTGAAGTCCAAATTCTAAAGTGACATACATTTACAAAGTCAGTAGACAAAAGGCCAAATACTCACTCCACTGGCAACGGGCAAATAAAGTTAATGTGATTGTCTGAAAATAAGTGTAACATCTACCAGAAATGGTAGCATTATTAGGTCATGTAATACGATGTTTAGAAAAATGTAAGAGGATTTGAGACTACAACCAAATATTTAATATCAATTTTAATCCAGATGGCAAGCGACACAGAAAATTATAAAAATAAACCTAAACTGATGCTAAGGGTACAGGCACCCTTAGATGAGTGCCAGCTGTTCAGCTATTGCAGTTTTATGCTTCTTTGAAACACTCGTGCCTATGAAGCACGTGGACCACATGCTTTTTATTGCTGACTAGGTGCTGCAAAATTCTATGAAGATGTTTAATGTGTCACCAATTTAAAAAATACAGCCATAAATACCTAGAATACATGCATTTCAAGTCCTAGAGCAGTGAAGTGACAAATATCATTACTGATTTCATTCATTATGTTTTCTGTTCTTTTCTGTTGCTAGTTCCATGGGTATTAAAACAGTCGTGAATCAGACCTGTGTACATTAACAACACAAAAGGTTGAACTTCCTAAATAGGCTAAGCAGTCTTCTATTCCTTTGTCAGGGCTAAAAAAGTATTTAATCATTTATGAGAAACAAAGCAGCTCTAATAGGGGAAGCTATTAGGATGAATCACTGTTCATCCTAAAATAAGTAATAACCAAGTGTTTGTGAAACCCACCTGGGAAATACCCAAGTCCAAGTCCCTAACGTGAAGTAGGCAAGTCAGAGACTTACACATAAAGACACGAGTGTAATGCAAGAATATTCACCGTAAAGGGTAATAAATTAAAGATGCCTATCTTCCTAACTGTCTTCAACTACTGTTCAAAAAGTATTTCCTTGCCACTGTCGGTGACTTTCAAAAGCAACACACTGTATTATTAGATTTAGCAAAAGAAGATGCAACTCAGTATACGCAATATAAATTACACAGCAGTAATGAAAGGATTCTCTCTTCTCTCATAATTATTTTATACTATACCATTGTTGAGGCTTACACAGAGCATCAGAAAATCTCCCTTTACTTACATATTGTACAACTCTCTGCACATCTTAAGTATTCTTAAGATTATACTCAGTATTCTTAAGTACTCTTGAGATTACATTTACTTTTTAACACTTACACTCCTGAGAAGTTCTCAGGGCCATGAAACAGGCCTCTATTAAGACCACATGAATAATTTTAGGTTCACAAATTCTCAAGGTTTTCTCTTGAAGTGCCTTTTTTTTTTAACCTACTATCTACTCTTGGGGTTTATCCACAATTTTAAACAGGCCACAATCTGACCTTTTAGTAAATTAAATGCTATCAATTAGACAAGATCAGTGATCGTATAAGTTTTTTAGTCCTGTTGTAACTAACCTTATAATCTGTATCATTATTTCACAGCAACAGCTTATCTTGTGCTCATGCATGGGAGAATAGTCCAATAGTCCCAAAAGAAGTTTAATCTTTTATCATTTAGTTATTTAGTATACCTTTTTAAACACTTATGTTTTAGTATAACGCATGAACTGACTTGCCAGACAAGAATAAACTTCTAAGTGACAACAATTTTCTTTTTTTTTTTGGTAATCAAATAAGCTGATTTTCCAAACAGGAAAAAAGCAAAAGCATTTGGTCTCAGGAAACTTGGCAGGAGAACCTAACCTTACATAGGTAGTACACTGCTGATGTTTCCCAAGACTCTGCTCTGTTTGAGGCACTGTGTGGACAGGGGGTAATGCAACTGTAATTAATGTTTCTCTGCTGGTATAGTGTTACAGCTATCCAACTACAAGGTCTATTTTCACAGATTTGGAGGGGGGGACACGACACATTATTTATTTTACTTCTATTTCACCCTAAATATATTTGGACATATTTGGGGTTACTTTTTCTTTGGGTGGGTGGGATGGCATGCTGATTGATCATTTCTGCTTAATTTCATAGAGTTAGACTATTTTAACTGAAAATTTGAGATCATCTGCTAGATACAAATCTTCTAATGTTAAGAAAGGAGGAGTAAAACTAATTCATGTGACTACCAAGTGATTCAAATAATGCAAGTTGAATTAGTTTGCTATAAATAATGTCATAAATGGAGAAGCAAAAAATTTATATACTTCATATCCTGACAGGTGATGTTTAGAGGCATATTTTCAATTTAGTAATGTTAGATGTGAGTAATGGCTTATTAGTCTGAAAACATCCTTTTCTGTAGCTCAGAGAAAGAACCAATGTGAAAAAATGGATCACAATGGTGCTGCTGATAAATAAATCATCAAATAACCCAGACAAGTGCAAGAAGGGAATAATACTGGTTTGCTAAGTGGCCTGTAATCACTCCCACCAGAATTAACTAACTTTTTTCATTTAGTCTCAAAACACTTGACAGAAATTTGTAACAATACTCTTTTTTATAGGAATTGAAAGTCATCTTTCCTCATTTTGAGATGCTTTCTTATATCTTCAGTGTGATAATTGTGCCATTATGTTTTACAGATATTCAAAATGCTTTTGGTAGGAATGGTGCTTCCCGAGGACCATTTTTTCGTTTATAGACTCTCGTGAGTTGACACACTGGCTACTATGTCATCTTGTTAGGAAGCATATGTTACTAGTACCTTCTCTGCAATCAGTATATTTTATTGTCTAACTCTTCATCTTACCTTTTATTCATTTCAGAACATATATGTCCCTAGGGAAGAGGCTTTGCTAAACAAAGGTAATTTTTTAATTTGATCAGGCAAAGCAATCAGTGGATGAAGTGAAAATTACTAAGATGTAATATTACATTTAAGTAAATACTATAATCTGATTCTTAATTAAATAATTCTTTCAAGAATAATTCAAGTCAATTTTGATATGAATATTACTGCATGAGCTACAGCTAGCCTGGAACACAAAAGAAAAAATGTGTCATTAAGCTAGAACTGTAAAATTTGTAAACGGTCAAAAAAACCTTTCAAGCAATATGTACATTATGATGATCTGGAAGAAACCCGGCATCCAGCATTAGCTGTATTTAATTCTGGTTTTAAACATTATGCTTTCTGAGAAAATCGATCGGGAAAATGAGAGCTATTGAAAAGACTCTGGAAAAAAAAGGATCTGTAAAAGTTAAGTTTCTTCTACATAAATGAGGGAAAACAGAAGGAGCTATAACTAATTTCCCCAAAAGAAAATAACAGAGCCTTGGAAAAACCCCACATGCCACAGTAAACACTAAAGACAGGGAAAGTTATGCATGACATTGGTCAACATGTGATAAACCAACAAGTTAATTTTAGTTACACACAAAGGCATAACATATGGGACCTGAGGATAGGAAGGGAAACTACAATACTGGAATCAACATTGGGTAGGTGATTACTAGAATTGTGCAGAAACTTGAAGTGAACCATAGAACTACAAAAGGGTTAGCAGCAGAAAGGAAGAGAATTAAAAGCTGATTGGCACAAAAAGATTACTTCGTCTGCAAAAGTTTCGGGTGATCAAAGCCTAAGCATTTATCTAGAATTAAATGCAAAGCATTACTTAGGATAATACAGCAATGCAAAGCCAGGAATAGCTATGAAATTAAATACAGGGAAGTACTGAATTTAAGTCGCTAGAAAACAGTCTTGCATCAGAAGACTGCTGGATTAGGTAATGACCTTTTGGTCAGCCCACCTACTCCATAGCCCTACAATCGACAAGCCACTAAACCAAAGTCCTCGTATATCATAAGTGACAATAAAGATAAAACCACACTTGCAAAAGTCTTAAACAAATCACCAAGGAAAAGTCTGTGACTAATGATGCAAGTAACTTAATCAGGTGTAATCACTGAAGTGCCGGTAAACAGAACTATAGCAAGAATGTTGCACAAATCTGAAAGGAAAACATTTTTCCTGAAAGACTGAAACCAAAACTAAACTCTCATTAGGTTCTACTACTTCACTGAAAATTAAGTTACATTAATTCAAAGTTATGAGTGGTCAAGACATGTGAAAACCACAGGAAGAATTGGACTGATACTTCATGAAAAGAAAAAGCCTTATCACAACCAAGACATTGTTCTAAAGGGCATACTCATTCTCTAGACTTTTCACTCCAAAGCTCTCGTCCATCTGGTTATGTGTTTAATGAACCAGTGTACTCTGTAGTAAATATTACCTTTATTGAACTAGTGTGTGAAGTCAGGCCTTAATTAGAAACACAAGACTTCTACAGCTGAAAAATTCAGCATGTATGTCTTCAGAACAGCACCCATAACTTATTTGAGGAATTTGAGAGTGTAACAATAGGTTTGACAGTGTCAGAAGATTTGTAATGAAAGTCTAATTAGACTCTTTAGTCTGACAGAAATAAAGAGCATAGGGGAGAACATGAGGGGCAAGAGCACTCCTGGTTCTCTCTCCCAGTAAAGATCCAGTGACAAGTGAGAGGTAACTCAGCCTGGGTAGGAGCACACAGTAGATGAAAACTCTCTCAGGTTATACTTTGTCTGCCTCTGCATTCACTATTTCTACATGTAGGGCTGTTTTGAGGGAATTGTTCTTCTTTCAGGGAAACCTGCATCACCAGAAGAAACAGAAATGTGTAGTACGAAACTTCCTAACTGTTTAAGAGGCCTCAGGAAACAGTTAATTAGGAGACAGAGAAGCTTATTTAGATGGCAGCTCTGTACATCCATTGTATGAGTATCCTTAAAACAGAGTATTTTCCTTTCTGCAGATCTGTGCTAGATGTGCGTAACTGCAATCCCCATTGCTTTATACTCATCATGCTTTCCAAGCTCCTTGATTTTGAACCTTTTTAATTTGCTCTCCATTTGGGGCTACTGCCATTATACTTGCTTGCAATTTGTAAGGTGGGGGTTCTCCCCCCCCATCTTTTTCTTTCTTTCTCTCTAAACAGTTACATATTATGAACTAGAATTATATGTAAAAACACAAAGGCACAAATTCAAGGCGGTATCATCTGTATCTCCAGCCAGCAGTGCCTGGGCCAGAGGGTCTCTTCCTGTTCTTCACTTACAGGGGAAGACAAAGCATCCCCACCAGACATTAAAAGTCTCAGCTTTGCAATTACTCACTCTCTTCTGCTCTTTAGTTGTATCTTTCTGTAAGTCTCTTTTCTAAGGTCAGTAGACATACACAGGTGGTTTAAATATTACAGCTATTTATTTCTGGCAATACTACTTCAGTCTTTTTTTTTTTTTTTTTAATTAAAGAGACAGCAGAAAGCATTGCCTTCTGTTTCATGACTTTCATACTTCATTTAAATATCTCTACCTTATTTTAAAAGTCTTTTCTGCTTACTTTTTTCTCTTTAGCATATAATTTTAATAATTTTCATGACTAACCAGGAAGCAGAGATGAGGATTACAGAGACACTCAAATGCACACAGAGAGGAAAAACAAGGCAATGCAAGATTTTATGTAGAGGTCTCAGCTCTTTTACTCACTTGCTCCTTCACATTTGTCGGTATTTTATTGGCAGTTGTACCACATAGTAGAGATATACCAGTTTTATACCCATATATAAAATGTTTCAACAGGGGCAGAAAGTTACAGACTAATCACAAAAAGAAGCAGCAACAGTAATAAACTAAACAAAGCTCCAAAATTCATCAAAGCAGAAAATATAGCTTCAAAAGGTTCCAAGCTCGCAAAATAATGTGCTTTTCATTCAGTTAATCTAGGAGTTAAAACAAAAGGTATGTCTTTGTCTGACAGGGTTGGTTTTTCATTTGTCCGAGCTTTTCTATCAGTTTATAGCATTACAAAAAGCATTCAGATAATCTGTACTATCTCAGCAGTTATGCAGTAGATCAAGAGACACAATGTCCAAATGACAGTAGTAGGGAAATCGTAATGAAAAGAAATTAATTTGAGAAGTGATTTTGAATTGAATAGTATAAAAAAGAAACTAATAATTTGGTTTGTTTTTTTTTTTTTAATTGTACCACTTACACTTAAAGATGTGTGTTAGTATGATATCAACAAACATAAAAAGCGCAGGAGACTGGGGGAAAAGTCTGTTTCTAGAAAATAGCACCCAGAACTTGGAAAATAACTCTTAATGGAATGAATCTACTTTTTTTTAAGTTGCTCCCAGTGTCAGAAGCAGATGGGTTCAAAAGATCCCAACTCACATAACAGTATGTCAGAAAAGAAGTTTACTTTTTAGTTTAAGTCATTGCAATAGTGTTACAGTAATTGCTTACATTGTAATCTGCTTTGGTCTTCATTTCACTCAGATTTCAGTATAAATGCATAGTGTTTGAGATTCTTTTTAAAGTAGAAAGACATTTGGGGGAAGAAGATGTGTATATAATAAATACAATTCTCCTAAAAACTGTTGATATTTTAACAAAATCTGAGATCAACCTGACCTGGTTATTATATATGAATGTGTAATATATTAAGCTTTAATTTCTAGTAAGACCATCAACAAAAATAATAGGAGTCAGTACATTCATTCAAGAGCAATTATTGCCAGCCCCATGTAGATACGCAGGGAAATATGAAGACCCAGGTACCCCTTACGCACACTGTGCCGTACAGCCTGAGCTGAGATACCTGTAACACCATGGCCTAGCTCTCATCCTTGTAACATTGCTGGCAATAATTTAAGTTTAATATGGAAGCAATGCAGGCCAGATTCACTCTGTCCCTATTCAACAGGTGGTGTTGACATACCATAGTATGAAAATATGCTTGCAAAGCCATACCAAATGCCACTACTGAGCATGCTTCTTCAGCCATCTAGGTCCCCTTTTCTTGTGTACATTTCTCCAAACTCTATCAACTGTTTAAGAGCCAGCATCCGTATCTAGAAAAAACAGTATATTTGTACCTGCTTCTAACATTTTCCAGATATGGGATGCTTATTTAGATTCTGAAAAATTCTACTGTCCCCTTTAATTTCAAAATGGTTCTTCGACTTGGTTCTGCACAGACTGGCCATACCTGTCATAACTCAGTGAGTTATAGCACAGCACAGTAGGTCTTATGCATAAAAAACTCAGTTATAAACATTTTCTGCAGTGCATGAGTTTGTTTTTACGACCTAGAAACTCTTTCTTGATACAAAATTTATATTACAAATAATATTTATTTTTAATATTATTTATATTACAACTCCCACCTATTGTGTTCACTCCTCCCCCCCCAACTCACCTATAAACTAGGATTTTTTCACCACATAAAATTCTAAGATTCCCTCTCTGGGATGCCTGTTCCTACTGGCCATCATTTTAATGATATATAATAGCAACCTGCCTTGAGAGAAGGGTCTCTAATGATATATAGCAGTATAATAGGTTCTCACAGCACACTGATGACATGTTGCAACTATACATCATCAGAGAAGCAGTCAGCAAGATGAGGAGTTCAGGGGATACACATGACCAGAGTACAACCATAAAGAAAAATGAAATAGAACCGCAAAGCCAGCTCTGGTGATTCTGTCTCTCTGTGGCTGAAGGTATCCCCAGAGCCAGAGGTTTAAACATCACATGAATTCTGGTACAGGCCTAACTGACAGACATTTGGTAATAAGAACCGCCCAACAACCAAAGTGTTTCCTTCTAAACAGCACCAATAATTTAATACTCTTCTGCTCTTATGGAAACAACTTCCATTCACTAGCACACGCACATATGTTCAAGTGCAAAACCTGATGATAAAGTGCTCAAGTTATGTGCAAGAAGGTAAACAGAGAGCTATTAGTCATTCTATCTTACAATGTAAGCCAGAGCAAGCAGGAAACTTAGCATGTTGCAGACTGAAAACAAGAAATGGACTTCTTTCATACTACACGTGAGAAGCCATAGACTGCTACAGAGATCCAGGATATATTGCTTGCAGAAGGAATTAGATTCATTTTAGAGAGTATGAAGAAAAGGTTTTAACTGATTGGTTTAAGTTTTATTAGTAGTAAGCATATAGAAATTTCTGCAGTACAATAGCAAAGATGAAAAGTGATAAATATTCTGGAAGAAGAAAGAAATGTGAAACATACTATTTATATATGTGTATTTATATACACATAAACCTGTACATGCTATATACACACGTTTAATCATGCAGAGATTTATAAAAACAGATGACATTCTTTTATCTGAAGTGACACAGTCTTGCTATAAAACCTAAGATTTAACATTAGTTTGTTTTAATCAATAAGAAATATTCCTATTAACAGTATTGGGCTTTAACAATTATGTACCTCTACACTTCAAAGTAGAGAGGCAAATACCTTCGATTACTTTCCAACACAGAAGTCAAAAGCTCAGCATTTCATTGAAGTAAAAAAACATTATTTAGTCATCTCTCTGAAGAGAATGTAATTTATGGTTTGCTTTTTGATTAAGAGCTATTAGTTTTTACATGTTATACAACTCTGTACAGCAAAGGATATTGTGGCTACTACTTCATGTAGTATGAGGTTCCTTTTACTAAAGGCAGGTGTCAAATTATTTACCAGTTTAAGCCTGTCTACCATAAACATTGGTAACATGGACTTTGCTTTTTCGAGTGACTTTCTAATGAGTCAAATGTAAATGATTTGTGAATAGTCACATGCTGCTTCCAGACTGATATTCAGTGTTCTGAGCTAAGTTTTCAAGTTATGTTGTCAATATTAACAATTTCCTTAGCACTACAGTTCTTGGAGATTGTCCTGTTTACAATTAAAACACAAAACAGGTTATTCAGCAATTTATATACAGACATATTTTTATATATATATACACATATATATGTACTTTGTTTCTTTACAACATCAAACTTTTATTCAACTCAGATTCACATTTTCTTTTCCCATGAAAAGGTATTTGAAGCTGCTCATTTTTAAGCATCTTAATATCTGATGAAAGTCTCTTGACAAATATTGCCCAAGTGTCATCAGCTACTCCAAATTAGAGTTTCTGCAAGCACGTACAACTAAAACCGCATTGTTTGGAAATGTTTGTCAGTGAATCCATATAATTAAAACCCCACATTTATATGTGATAGTCCAGTAAATTTGTACAAGGGTACAGTCACAAATCTAAATCAAGATTTCTTCCCCCTGCACACCCCGCATCCAGCCAAGAGTCCCAAATACTCAAAAAAAAAAAAAAAGAGTCCTTTACTACTTGCATAAGCTGTATAAACATCTAAGTGTGTCATAGCTTAGCTATATTAATGTAACTTGCTACCATACTTTAAAAATCAAACTATGAACCTCATTAAATTATGGCTGAAACATTTTTCAATCTACTTTTACAGGTTTACTTCTTCCCTCTGTTGTCTTCTGAATGACTAATACTCTTCGCTTTATTGTTTCTGCATCATGACAGAACAGGAAATTAATTATGGAAAATGGGGTCACAGCATGAAATTTTGCAGTGTAACCAGTTGCTTTGCCTTGTTCTCCTGACTTTTTCTTTGCTAGCATGAATGAGATGAAGGGGATGGAATATTTTGTGAAATATTTTTTTCTACAAGTATATTTTGAACTCATTATTAAACTTTTCTGGCATTATCACCTTGCTGTTATTAATGTTTTAATCTAGTAGTTCACACAAACATTAAAACCAAAATCTGACATACAATATAAAAATAGTTAATAACTATATTTCTAAAAAGAAATAACGAAACAACACTTTCTTCCTTTTGGGGGCCAGAAGCAGTGGAGTAAATCAACAAATCTGCAAGACAGTTGAAATTGACCCAATTCTGTGATTGTCAGAGTAAAATTTTTTTGCCAAGCCATTCTTACTACTAATGATAATGATTCTTTAATGTGATTTTATGCCCTAGTTGCCTAATGAAATTGTGTTGATATGACTCCACTTGCATAGATTTGATTTCAGAAGAAAATTGTAAGGACTTAAAAGTGGTCTCTTTTTCAAAGAAAATCATCATTCACCATTCTTTCTGAAATTAAAGACCTGCAAGTAACTTAGATATTTAGATCCTTTCTTCAATAAGAAGTGGTAATTTTAGCTTTATCATGTCAATACTTTCCACCATCTTCATAAGCTTCCACTGGATAAATCATTATGATGAAAATTTGAGATATCATTTCAAATTAGAAACTAATTATCAGTGAAGATCAACATCTAGCTCCTAGAATATTTCATCTTTTGCTCATTTCTTGAAAGCATCTGATTTTGGTGCAGCAAAAGTACAGGATATTGTCTTTTATGTAGGAGATGTTTTTTTTTCTAGTTAAATTTTCCTTTGTGTCTCTTTATTGTTCTTCTACTTAAAGGATAACTCTGCTTATAAGCTGTTTTATTCTCACTTCAGTAACTTAAGATATATATACTTTATAGTACATAAGCTTATCTGAATATATCTGTTCATTAAAGATAACGCCTAAGACTGAAACTGTGCTATTTCAAAGGTGGTGTTAGTCATTTCATCTTGTAACTTCATTTGTTTTAGATTTGTTTCACCATTCAGATCTATTTGCTGAAGATACTGGTATTTAAAAAATAAATTTTAAGGACTACTGCCAGGACAGATTCCATGTAGTCTATCCACGACACACGGATTCTGTTGTGCTCTCCTATGGTGTACACGACCAGAACTAACCTACATTGACAGAGTTGCGTAGCTGATTAATGCAATAAACATTGCAAGACACAGAAATATGGATGAACATGTTTACTTTTAAACATTTCATTGATCTGACGATACAAAATCCTCTCAAAATTCAAAAGGTTTATCAGATGCACCCAAATATTGACTTCTGCAGTTGATAACATAAAGTTGACAACTTTGCGAATTGCAGTTCATCAGACTGTTTCTTGACTATGAGAAGACGTTATTCCTTGTGTTTATTTCATGGATATGCATATGCTCACAAGAGGTGGTCCTGATACTTTTTGAAGGTTTCAAAGGGGTATTTGTGTAGCAGTTACTAAGGGCCATGTCTTCACACATTCAAGTTAGCGTGTTTCTCCTCTAAGGTTATTGCAGCCAGAACGTTTAAATACACCTCCTATCCCAGCTGCATTGGCAAATAGCTGATAGAAGGAGCAAGTAATTGATTTAAGAGGGTTTTTTTCTTTTCTTTCTTTATCTAAATAACATGAGCAAATGGTCTTCCTTATTTGACCTACACTAGAAGTGGGTGCAGACTATTTAATATCTCATTTATTAATACATTATTATTATACCATTACTGAGTAATAGTATTTCCCTTAACAAGTTGGCTCCATTCACAATCTAGATTTGGATGTCATCAGTACTTGAAAGAAAATTATATTATAAAAAACTAGATCTCTCAAAAGTTTAATCTATTTGAGGCTAGAATAAGCTCCTCTGATTGACAAATTTTTATCTTTAATTCAATGAAGTGAAAATTTTTTCCCCCAGTGTTGCTAATTTCTTAATAAAATCTGAACATGTCTATTTATGTATCAATATTATTCCTGGGATCTCTCCTCCGCATAGTGATAATTTATTCCTGCATAGCCATAATGTCTAGTTTCTTAAACAGTAATTGGAAACAATTTTTGAGGTGCAAAACGTGAAATTTTGTTCTGTGAAATGACCAAAAGTTTCTAAACATATAAAAGTAACTTTTTTTTCCCAAAGTTATCTTACTTAGGAGCCCTACTTGAACACTGATGTACATCTTAATAGTTTCTAATGAATATAAATTGAAATATAGCAAATACAAATGAAGTATAAATCCAGAAATAGGTCTTTTTATTTCAGCAAGTTATGTTTTTCACTAATTATTTTCTCTCCACATAAACCCTTCATACCTTATATTTCTAACCTAACACACCATAATATATCATCAGACTTCGTAAGCAGGAAACTAAACTTGTCATTACCAGAAGATGTACAGCTCTGTTACTCCTAATAATGGGAAAAATCAAAGTCTTTCTTTGGACCACGGTGACAGAGAAGTGATGTGCATACAATCAAAATCTAATCTCTCCATCTGTCTTGGACTGAACCTGCTGGGCAAACACATTCTTCTGACAATACCAAGCACTAAGACTTTTTCAACAGAAGTGAAACATTTTTAAAGCACTATTATAAAATATTTAGAATTTTTTTAAAAAGAAAGAAGTATATATAAAATTCCAGGATAACATTTCTTTCAGGAAAAAAAAGAACCACCTTTTCCAAAAGGTAATACTAAAATGAAACAGAAAAAAACTTTTTAAATCCTTAATAGAAATTTGACAGCCCCCCCAAGATGCTCAGCTATGTGTACCGTACTTCATTTATACCTTGTATGTTATTATTCCTTAAGGAGTCCACTTTCAAAGGCAATTCAAGCTCTTTGTATCCTAGAATAGGCTGACACAGACACATCTACCTTACCTGAACCAAGAGGAGGGATACAGTAGCTTCAGTTTATAGTCACAGTAATTCTGCCACATGGTTTTTGAACAAGAACTGGCTTCCATCCAGCTGGCTTGCAGCAAAGACAACTGTCTCCACCTCTGTAGACAAACCCTAAAGATTAGAGAAAGGGGGAAAAAAAACCCAGGCTGTTAAGGCAATCCAGCAGTTTTTGATCTAAGACGCTGTAATTTTGACACCACCCCCCCCCAAAAAAAAAAAAAAAGTCCAACATTTCAGATAGAAGACAACACAGAGGGAGATATAATTTTTATTGAATTAAAATACTGAAGTAAGCTTAGAGGCCCCACTGTAAATGTAGAACTACTGATAACTAATATTGCCACATGTTCCATGAGAAAATTCAACTGAATGTTTATGGAAACTAGTTAAACCAGATGAGACTGCAGAACTGAACTTGACAGAAGGATTTCAATGAACAGAAGAAACCAGTTTGTATAAAGAAGTGGAAGCATCAGATGAGCCTTAGAGCCAATCCTAGTGAAAGAAATAAAGTAGTAAGCAGTAGCAAAGCTGAAAAGAAAAAAGCAAACTCTTAAAAGTAGGTATAAGTAATGCGATTTTTGTGCAAAAGCAAGGCCCTTGAAACCTAGAGGTTGAAGGAATCAAAGGTACAAATAGATTCATAAAGCTTTTTTAAAGGAGTTGTATGCACCATCTATGAATACTTTTTTAGGAGACGCCAAAATTAGATCAGGACAGTTATAAAGCTGCTTCTTGTGTAAGTCTTTCTTTTCCCCAATAGAATTATTCACAGGCTTCCTTGTGGAGATTTTTACATAAAGATAAGAACCAGTGCTAATTTTATCAGACACTTTATGAACTAAGGAAGGGAAACCAGAAAATTCAGAAAAAACTCAAACAATAAAACAAGGTCATAGCATTTTAAGGAAGATGTGATTATTGGATGAACCTGGAATTTCAGACTAAGCAGGATTTAAGGCTTTCTAAATTGTTTTGAAAACAATGACTACCACTTGCATCACTTACTAAGAGAACTTAACTTGTTAACTCTTCTCTTTTTTCTTTATGAATCACTCTGCATTCCAGAAAGCTCATGGGAATCTTAAACTCTTTAAAAATCTTGAAGAATGTTGCCAAAAAAAGCCAGTATAAATTAACCACGTGATCTTTCAGATTTGCAAAGAAATTATAGTTTTTCCACTTTTTCCTCCATTTCAAGTCTCTGGCCATTTCAGAAAGCTAGATTTCCTGAAATGTTCAGCTCTGGAAGTAATTTGTTATTTACTGCCCTTTCCAGAGAATTTGGCCACTGGTGAATCAAATTTTTCTAATTAACATATTGATTTTTTTCTGATGAATATCTCTTTTATGCCTGCTGTGAAACAGTCAAATAATTGGGAACAGTAAAAAATAACAGCAACCCTGACAATGATTCTCTTCTATGGAGGAACTTCTTTGTACCCCTACCATGTGGTAAGTGTATTTTTTTCCCCTGTTGTTCTGCATTAGGATTAATAACACAAAAAGAGTTTCTGTCAGGCAAAGCAATAAAAGCAGAGTAGGACTTTCAGTTTTGTATACACAATATTGCAGCTCAGCTGATGTAGAATTAGCAACAGAAAATCAGCAAGACGATATATTTCTGGAATTGAGTAAAAAGAAGAATCCTCTGTATTATACACTCTACATCACAACTGCCATTATTACTGGAGAAGCAGAGCTATTGCTTATCACTTCCTACACACATTAAATTATAAGCCCTATCTCTAATGAGAGACTGTTCTTTATCAGCCAAGTATTATTCCTCTATTGATGAATAAAATCCTTTGCCTTATAAAAGTAAAAACAAAACACATTTTATGAAATCCATAAAACATATCTTATTTAAAAGCCATTTCACATATACAAAAAAAATTACATAAACAGATTTATTTTAAAACCAATTAAAAGAAAGGACATTTTGTTAAAATAAATTTTGTATACGGAAGTTCTTTAAAAAGTGTTTAAGCATTTAGATAATCAAGATGAACTGCACACATTTGAAAACAATTGCTCAGCTGACTGGTTTTCTGACTGAGATTCTTAGTTGACTTATTAACTATAGTTTGATAAAACCTGCTGCAAGCTGACCTCACACCAAGAAGAGCCTTCAGTCATGAAAGACTCTGCCTTACAGACCATTACTGCTCACGTTGCAACACAAACCAGGCAGAATCACAAATAAATCTAGTGGTAATCTTGCTTGCCTAATTTGTTCCTCCACTAATATCAAAGCAAAAGGACTGTTCTCATCTAACCCCCAATTTGTCTGCAATACTAGCTGCAAACCAGATTGTGAGATGGTGCAGCTGCACCCAAGAATATAGTGATGAATTGAAAACTTAAAAATCACATGAGTTCCTGATTTACCTAAAAGCTGATACAGCTTTGTTCTGGAGAAACAGGTTTATTTTCCTAAACAGAGAAATAGACATTTAATCCCACATTTCCCCCCATTATCTCTGGGAAAACCCAAGAGGACAATTTTGCTGACTATTCACAGCACACCAGTGTTAAATTAAAAATACAATGTACAGTTACAAAAAAGGTGTTTATGGTCTACCAGGTTATCTTTGATTTATACAACTGTGACCACATTCCAGCCCTAACAAATCACTTCCACCTACAAACACCACCAAGCATATTTTCCCACAGGGGACAATACTTTAAACACTCAACCTCTACAGTTGACAGGTAGTATTTATACTGCATATTGTTTCCTAGAAGAAAAAACATGGGTTTCTTTGGTCTTTTACTACCACCTGTTTAAAGATAAGTAAAATATATTAAAATACCTGCTTTCACAAACAAGGTTCCCGTTGCTGTTCCCCCTCCAGTTCAGCCACTATCCAGGTTGGCAGTTACTTCCTGCACAGGTGCTACTAACCAGGAAAGGAAAAGCCCAAACAGGTGCCTGATGCTACGGCTATAAGCCCTTCCCCTCACTGGGGTGAAGGCAATCAGAGGCAACTTTGGAAACAGAGCAGGACTTAGGCTCATATATATGTGGTCACCATGGAAAAAGTGCCAGCTAATTGCATATGTATCTGAGAAGGACTTGTTTGCGTACAACTGTTTTCTGATATTTAAATTCTTTAAAATAACTTTTACTGTATTTATTCCTTTTTCTAATGATAAAAAAAAAACCACAGCTGTTGAAATAAAGACAGTACATCCTCTATATTTCTGGTGAATTTCAAACCTGTTAAACACTGGGGCAAACATTCTACTGATCTGAATTGGTATTATCTGGAAAAAGCTGACTTCCCAGAGCTGTGTAGAGTCGCATCCACTGTGGATCTAGCGCTGTGCTGCCTAGGTTTTGTTGGTCATGTTTAGCATGAGAAAAGTACTTGCTTTTAAACTGAAACATAAATCTGCAAGCAAAAAGTTGACTCTGGGATAGAGAAAAGAAAATTCACAAAATAGTTTCAAGGGGAGGGGGTATCAAAATCTGTCTTATTCTCTGTACATGAAGATAAAACAACAGCTAATGAATTATAATGATATGCCTACGATAGCATAGAGTTTCAAATGTCTATTTCTGCAGGAAGCAGGCCTCAGGAACCTTAATCCCTGAATGTCATGTACGATTCCTGCACAAGAAATACAAACCAATTCTTGCAACACGAAGAAAAAGAAGCTGTTGGAATAAAACCAGTTCTATCTATACTGCTCTTTTGACAGGTTATTATTATATCTCTTTGCTTGTAATGCTATGAATATAGACTCTTTGCAGAGGTAAGTGTGTGAGTATTTGTTTCTATATATGTACATGTACAGAATAAAGTTACTGAAGATAAAGACTAAGTGAACAACGTGAGTTTGGAATTATGGTGAAGTCTGTAATCATACATGTGTTTTGATCGTTACAACTGAAGTGCAGCCTTACGATATGGTATCCTTGATGTAGTTTTAGAGCACTTAGATACTGGTTTTAAGGCACTTGGACCTGATTTTCTCCATTGACAGGTAGCAGGAAAGGAAAAAAAATCCCCAAAGGTCCATGTCAGCCATGGCAGAAAGTGGGAAGTGACGAAAACCAGTACCGAGTCACAAGAAACATGGTAATTTGAGTTTCCTAGCACAGCACACTACTGGGATAAAAAGTATGGCCCTTTCACAAGCGTCTGTGTGACGTGAAAGGCATCTGTGAATACTCTGTTTTGTGTGCAGAAGTCTGGCTTCCCAGCTGTTCCGTACTTTATGTGTTTGTTTTATACACGTTTCATTGTGTAATGACTTAAAAAGTTCTTTGACTAAAGAGGCCTAGCACACACTGGAGCAGAAAGGTCCTGGAGTCTCATAGTGTAATACAAACTTTAGTCTTCCTAACCAGCCTGTCTTTCAAAACACACCTGTAAGCCTCACATCCTTCTAACTCACCTTTAGCTACAATAGCCTTTTCTCGCCATGCATCTCTGGAGTAGCCTTTTCGCTTGTGTAGATTTTTAAGGAGCTATGGCACAAAAGGGACAACAGTCGAGACCACATCTAAAAGAACCAAACTTCTCCCCTCCAACTTTGCAAACAGGATATATTTCTTCTCAGAGAAATTAAGACGTTTCAAAGCTTTGACCCAGAAAAGCTGTGTACATGGCAATGGCCCCTGTGAGGAGAGGTCAGGGGCTGGACACAGCCGGTTGCAGCCAGTTCCAGGCAGCTCCACAATGGCCCCTCCGCACACAGGCCACAGCTGGGCCCATCAGCAAAGATGGTGGTACCTCTGTGAAAATGTATCTGAGGAAGGACAAAAGGCAGCCTGGCAGTGAGGGGAGAAGTGTGAGGAACGGCCTTGGGAAGAGCAGAGCCAAGGAAGAAGGAGGGGGAAGATGTGCTCTCACTGTTTGCCTCAGCCCTCAGCTCCCTCACCGCCGCTGAAGGCGGGAGAGCCCTCCTAGTGTTTCAGCAACTACATTATTCCCAGAGATGGGTTTTTTCTTTTTTTTTTTCTTTAAGGCCAGCCAAAAATTTGACAAAACAGAATGAAAATGAAGGAATTTTGCATTTAGATGAAGTTAAAATTCAGAGCTTTAAATATTCACAGAGAAATATTAGTTTAAGCATGACTCACTCAAATTTCATGCAAATGTTTGCTTTACTTCTAAGGCACTATTCTTACTGTAGCCTAGAACTCAACTTGAATATTTCACAGGAAAATCGGGTCATGGAGCACAGTATCATTACCTTGGTAATATTACTGCCGTATTTCCATTTCCTGTGCTTCACAAATGAGAGAAATGACAGCCTGAAAGATGGAAAAAGGGATGTTTTGAAACCCGAGAGTGTCTTTGGTTAAGACTCAGATTTTGACAGAAAGTTCAAGGTACATTTCATTTTGTTGAAATGGTTTGTTTGATAAGAGTATCCCTCATAGAAAAAGACCAAGTCATAGAAGAAAATAGTTTCTCTCGTCCTCTTCATCCTCTTTTCAGCATATGGCAAGGTATGTTTGCTTTATGGCTGGGATACTCAATGAACTGTAATGACATCAAATTAGCATAACAGCAAATGTCTGTCAGAAATTAGCTTACATATATCCTTAATAGCTGAGCTAATGTTTTCTGTGTGATTGTGGCAAAGCAGTTGAGCCAGTTGAATCTGTCAGTCTGCTCCTAATCTTTCCTGACACTATGCTTAGAAATTTAATGAGACAATACCCAATTTAACAAATGACAGCTCTGTTGCTCACTCTCTCTTGTTGCAAAGAGAGTTGTCTTTTTCTGAATCACTTCTGCTTAAAATGTCATGTGTTTAAGCTGCTGTGACCAACCATTTTTTCTCCACTAAGTGCTGGGGAAGGTACAGGAGTGCGCTCAGTACACCACACACTCTGAATTTAAGAAGTTAACTAAATGGAAGTGTGGGGTGGAGAAACAAAAATGTATCGCTCTGAGGGGGGGTGGGGGAAAGTATCTTTATCTTCATTAAAAACACTTTAATAACGCTAGCTTAAGAAAAAAAAAAACACCCAGAGTGACCTGGAAGTCTCCATGGTATTAGTCCCTGTGTTTTGGAGTGTTGGAGTTTATGACAGAGCAGTACAGACTGTTAGCCGTGTTTGTTTTAAAGCAGCTCTAGATTTTACTGGCTTATGGTAATGTTGCTGCAGACAGCTTGCTACCATGATCTCTGAGCTGTCCCCTGGCCACACTAGAGTTCTAAGATGCACAGCAAAAATCTTTTTGTTTTCATCTCAAAAGCTTTTATCCAACTGCATTAAGCAGCCACTTATTTCATGAATGTAGAAGTAATGGAAACAATTTATGACTTCCCTGGAAAACTTTCCTGTTGTTTGTATGTAGTTCATTAAACCTCAGGAGGCTGTTTTCTCCAGCGTGAATTCATATTTGAATTCACGTACAGCTCCACAGGTAGCTTGACTTACTTATTCAAGTGTTCACTTGAGAAGATTTTGCTGTTTCTGGTTCTGGGGTGGTTTATTTTTTGCCCTGGTTTGTTTTTTTTTTAGTATCAGATTTAACTAGCATTTCTATTCCTTTTGCTTCTCCAGAAGTTTGTGGCTAGCAAGGAGATAGTGAGACCCCAGTAAACAAGACCTACGGTGGGTTCAGCTTACCTCCACGCAGTGGGCATGCTCTGCCCTTGGCTGCCAGCATGCCCTCCTCCTCCACAGCTCCTCTGGAAACCTCAAGAGGCAATATGGCACTACAGTACCTGGAGGCAGAGGTGCTGCCCAGAATATACCCAGCATAATTACAAGCCTCCTGTTTCCTCAGCTTTCACAATTCAGCTATTTGCAATAAAAATTCTTTAAAAGATTACAAGACCTGTAGTATAAAATATTGATGTTTAACCTGTCAGGCCCTGTCCATTAGTGTTGTCCCCCACCTCTTATTCTCCAACAGTTATTCACAGCATTCATCAGGCCCTGCTCAGGGGAAGTCCATCCGTCGTGTTCAGGGGTGGTCTGCTTCTCTGTTTCAGTACATCAGATAAGGAAAGCTTTACCAGAAACAAGGTATAGTCCTTGAAAGCAGAAGTTAGAAAACTCATCCCTTCAAGCATGTATCTCTTTCCTTAAACCTAAGTGGTCTGTGGCGCACCAGAGTCACGGGAGCATACTGTTCATAAAAATACTATTTTCTCCTATCTAAATAAAAGCCATTTAAATATCAATAGACTGAGAAATAAAAAGATACTAGTTTCATGTGTGCAGGTCTTTGATGAGAGCTTGAATGAAATAATCTCAGGAAGGAATTAAAAATTGACGTAGATACACGAATCTGTCAATTTCATAAAACTGAGAAATAAGCGTTTCTACAATTTCTAACTGCTGGGAAGTCTCTCATGCATACATACATATGTGAGAATATATTTACATACATATGTGAGAATATATTGTCTTTAAGATCTCAACTCATGTTTTTCTCTGTTAATTATCTCAGGAGTTATGTAGAAGACAATATTTTTCAGCTCTTTCAAATCTTCTGTCTAAAACTCAGATCTTTATGGACAATAAGAAACTTGAAAAAGAATCAAACATATGTCTAATAAAAGCTATGCCTACAGCTATATTGAATAGTTAAATGAAAATACAGATTTCTACAAGTACACTCATTTTCCATATACTAGTTCACACAGGGACTGTTAAATGCATTAGAGCTTCAGTCTGTAAAGCACTTAACCACATACAAAACTACATATGTACTAGTTTTCTAATTTAAGCAGTTTCACTGAAATCATTAGATATACCTCCCATGACAGCTATGGTGTAGCACAGAGATATCAAAACTACCATAAATTAATTCATTTGGTAACTGGAAACAAACTGGCAGTGAAAGCACAGAGCTCAACACAGGTTAATTTTCTTTTCTGAGAAACTGCAGTCATTTAAAGACAGCTCATATTTCTCTGTGGAGTGATGGGATCTGCAGAATTGAGGCACCAGCTGTATTCAAGTTCCAGGTAAGTACAACTCAACTGAACATGTATCCCATCTAGATTATTAATAATATGCACAAATAACCTGGAAAAAAAAAAAAAAAGCTAAATTTTAACTAGAGGTGTCAGAGCTTCTGAACATGTGCAGTGTTTACAGAACAATATTTCTGAAGCATTGAGAAAACCATTATCAACTTTGGAAAGCAGTGCAGTATCATTAATAATACCAGGAAACACAGTGGGTAATATATAATTTCTCAGAAATAAGTACTTCACAGTTAGAATACAAAGGTGTTAAAAATAATTATTTCTGTCAGCAGAATAGGAAAAGAAAGATGACAGGATAAAGGTTGGTGGGGGGAAGAAATCCCTCTTGCAGATAATGAAATTGCAAGCAGATTCACAGCAATGCATGAAAGTTTCTTCTTTCATCTGAGCTTCGGTTGCAAGCCGGAACAGATGCACAGATGAGTACAGTACCATTACCCTCGCCGTTACATACATGACAACTGGACAGGTTAACATTAGCAAATAAGCTGGCCCAGAAAGACACCACTGAACCCCTGTGTCCAAAGGTTTACTGGGCAGACAGCTGTGTGCTTTTGAGCAGTACGGGCTTTGTTCTGATAAAATAAAGGAAGCAAGCCTCAAACTAGACTGATTGGAATTTCATTCCAAAAGATGACAACTTGATGGATATTTCATTTGACTTTTTTTGCATTTTAAATTGAAAGCAGCAGTGATGTTCCTTACTCTTTCTTGTAAAATAGATTCTGTAATTCTTAATATATTCTTTGGTCTGCAAGAACGTTGGGAGTCATTCACCTTTCAGTGGTTAATCCCGATGCTTTCTCGGCGATTTCCTCAGAAATCACGGAGAAAGTTTCCATTTCCAAAGACTCTGCCTACCAAGAAGCAGTGGGAGGGCCACCCCATGAGGACAGCGATCTGGGGGCTGAGGGGCTAGCAGAATCATGGCCTCACCAAGGGGGGCAAGTCCACCGCCCCCAGTGAGCCCAGCCCAGCCTGGGAGTTCCGGGCCTGGGTACGGCTCATGCACAAAGGGAGGTGACCACCAACAAGGTTCCTCAAGTTTAGAAAACAAATCATGCAGTTTAATCCTAATTCTCTATGGGTCTGTGTCAATAGAGAAAGTCAACTGCGCTCTCTGCACTGTAGGTGACAATTTTCTGTGAGTGGATTTATTTTGCTAAATACGAGCACTTACCTTCGTTAATTATTTTTGCATAGATAACTTTATTTGTGATTTGACTAGCAAAACTCTAAGGAGCTGGACCATCTGGAGACCAAAGTTAAAATTGCATTCCAGAGTTAAAATGCTCCAGGAGTTCGTTCCAGATGGGTTGCATAAAATCAAACTGCTGTAGGAAACACTGCCAGAAAACAGGTCACTTGACACATATAACCTTTGTGATAAATGTTTATATAAATTATCATTTTCAATATTGCATTTTAATTGCATAAAGAGCTTTGAGTGTGAAGCAGAACAATGGGCTTGGTCTTCTGCTATCAGAAAGCCAAAAGACAGAGAAAGGAGTTAGTGAGATAAGGACCAACTTGGGTTAATTTTGCTGTTACATCCTTTCTGACAGGGACCTGAATGAAGATATTTTTGACTTCTCATTTCTCCTTATTACATAATGCTTTAAAATATTTGTGAATTTGTATTAAACAGAAACCGGCGAAACAAGTTGAAGTAAATAATTGGAATGGTAGCAAAATATGTCCTGTGATTTCTTCTGTTGTTATGTTATGTTCTATAAAAGCCAAATGATGTACACTTTCATAATCTTAACTCAATTTCAATCATTTTTAAGTCATGTTCTTTTATGGAACTGAGAGAAGTATTCTGAAAATGAACATAGCATACCATTACCCTCAGTGAGTTTGCAGACGACACCGAGCTGGGTGGAAGTGTTGATCTGCTTGAGGGTAGGGAGGCTCTGCAGAGGGATCTGGACAGATTAGATCGATGGGCCAAGACTAACTGTATGAGTTTCAATCAGGCCAAATGCCACGTTCTGCACTTTGGCCACAAGAATCCCTGACAACTACAGGCTTGGGGAGGAGTGGCTGGAAAGCTGCTCAGCAGAGAGGGACCTGGGGGCATTGATTGATAGCCGGCTGAACAAGAGCCAGCAGTGTGCCTGGGTGGCCAAGAAGGCCAATGGCATCCTGGCCTGGATCAGGAATAGTGTAGCCAGTAGGACCAGGGAAGTAATTTTACCCCTGTACCTGGCACTGGTGAGGCCACATCTTGAGTACTGTGTTCAGTTTTGGGCCCCT